>JOMC01000115.1:300-47899 GCA_000812125.1 Aspergillus ustus
AACATTTGTGGACCAGGATCCCCTTCTTTACGTTTATTGGTGCTGCATATTAAGGGCTGGTACCTTAATAATTTCCTTTATTAACGCGTTTATTTTGTGTAACTTGTTTCTTAAATCCTCTGCCGGCTTGATACTACAGTAACATTGCATGGTACATATACATCATAGATTGAAGAAAAATATTCGAAGGAAATCAGGATCTAAAGAGAGTCGTCCACGTGCGATATCTCGACGGCCATGCTAGTTAAGGGTTAATCCTATCGGCAGACTCTGGTTTAATGGGTATCATGTTGAAGGCCCTCATTAAATAAAAGGAAGTGCTCGATATGAACTGTACAAGCAGAGATACTCGTACAGCAAGATTCCGTTCAATGTATGTATTTAATGTGGGTTAAATAATACCTCTTTCCCACTTAAAGGCTCCTTGAAATGGATGTGCATATAGCTTTCTATTTTCACACTTTTAAGGGACACCTTAAGCTCCTGTAAACATCTAATGCAAAATCCAGTTCTTCTCGAATCTCCTCTAAGAACTTGAAAGTATCAACATGTCTATTGTTGCTTAAGGAGTAGTTGCCAAACTAAATGTCCCTTTGGTAAGCGAGTAGCTGCATAGACATGTTCAGGCGTTATATAACAAATAAGTCTGTCTTTTAAATAAAACTCAACATGCAGCGAGCAGCAGACTCCCATCCTTATCGCCAGACGCTCAGCAAACGGAGCATGAGTATCCCTGCAGCGCGTCCGACACAGCTATATGAGCTGGCTTGGTGACATAGTTGGAGTAAAAGAGGCACGCCTCACCAGCGCCATCATTTGTCGCCGGTTGGATCCACGAGTACTTGTCGTTGAAGTCCCAAATGGTGATCCCCTTGCACGCCGACACCTCCATGCAGGCGAGGACCGTGTTGTAGTATGCCTGCGCCTGCGCTGTAAGCTCCGCACTTGTGCACGGGGCAGTTACACACGCAACGTCCAGCTCTGTAACGTGGACCTCCAGACCCAGGTTCGCGTACGAGTTCATGACCGAGGTTACCTCGGCAACTGTCGGGTAGAAGGAGGTGGTGTGGTGAGATTCCATGCCAATACCGTCTATCCACAGCGGGTCCCAGGCCTGCACGCCGCGCAGGACCTTGTTGATCACCGTGCTGGCCTTGGTCCCTGACCGTTCAATCTGGTAGTCATTGTAGAAGAGCTTGATGTCTGCGCCTGTCGCCTGAACAGCCTCGTACGCATATTTGAATGCGAGGGGGATATAATTCTCCCCAATAACCTGGTGGAAAACTGCGTTTTTTGTTAGCGGTGCCTAGGTAGATTGGGCTAGCGTCCGACTCACTATTGTCCGTGTATGTGCCGTCGTAGTTGATCGCTTCGTTCACCACGTCCCAGGAGTAGCAGCTGGAACCAAAATGGGCGATCTCGGTCTGGATGTGGTTCTTCATGGCAGCCAGAAGGGTATCATATGTCCAGCTTCCAGAGGTCACCCAGGACGGCAGCTGCGCTCCCCACACCAGGGTATGGCAGCGGACCCGCTTTCCAGTCTCCTCCGCCAGTGCAATTGTGACATCGCCCTGGTCAAAGGCAAATACCCCCTGGGATGGCTCCGTGTAGGACCACTTCATGGTGTTCCCGGGGGTAGTCTGCCCGAAGATGCGCGAGTCATTGAAGATGGACATGTACGTAGTGTCCGAGAACTCCGCATTGCTCGTATCGATCGCGGAGCCAAACCAGAGTTTCCCAGCTGCCTGTGCAACTGTGTTGAAGTAGGGATTGGTTGCCCGGGGCTTGAGGGCAGAATCCGTGGCCGTCGGGGCGCCGTAGCAGGTTGCGGACAACGCTGCGCCGGCAATACAGGCGTGAAGGGGCCGCATTGTGGTGGATGAGAGTATTGAGAGAACCAGAAGCAAAGACTTGTTAAGGTGAAGGTCGAGGTGCCTTGTCTGCCGTCGTTATTTGAAAGGCAGTACTTGCGTCTTTATAGACCACGTCGTGATGCACCGCGCTAGGAGCAGATAACAGCCTTCGGTACTAAACGGTTTGTTGTCTCTTTTTTTTTTCTCCCCACATGCGCCCCATGCGGGGCCCCGGATAAATACGTCAATCAGTGCAATTGGGTTCTTCTCCATGATTCTTCAGCTGGCGTGAAGAAACATTTTAAAATGCAAGCCACAACCGACTAAGTCTACTGCTCCGTACGGGCCGCCTGAATGCCTTTTTAAAAGAGGCAAGATACCGTGGAGCAAACCAGTTCACATTTCAAACCCCAGCGGAGAATATCCCTCTATCCTCTAGGTCAAAATACTCGCCAGGCGGAAGGTCCTCCTGTTTGCTGGCGATATAGCCTAAATCTTTTGTCTATACTGCTTACGTGCAGAATCCGCCTAGGCCCCGTCTTCACAGAATTTCCCGTGTATATTAGTTAACCTACTGAGCGAGATGAACGCACTGAGGATAATTTGTGATTTGTGGAGTTGAGCACACCAGAGTAAGCCCCCCGACTGCGCCAGCTTCTTTGAGCGGAGAAGACCCAGTCGTCCACTGCAAAGACGGTGAGCACCGCCGACAGATGTCGGTTCAGCAAAAAGCTGTTTTACCGAGGGGCACAGGGCACACTACTACAGAGCTTAAATACGCCAGGACAAACTGACTCGTGCTGTGCCCACCCGTGGCTGGCTTTCCCAAGTTGGAGGATACGTCTAGACCCAACCTGCTTGCTGCCTGAGAGAACACAATCAACCGTAGTCCAGGGTAAGGGCCCACGCGGTTCATATCCCCGCACAAAAGCGCTGACTCTGAATGGGGGCAATTCGACGACCGCTGCCTCTATCCACATTGGCCGAGGCCTCATCTGGGTTTTTAAAATGCAAGTAGCAGTGTGGCACGATTCAAATAAAATAAACAGGAGCTGGCCCATCATAATTTTGCTATTTACATCCTATGCACATAGCGAGTGGCGTCCAAATTGACCCCAGCAACCTATTAAGGCAACCGCAACAAAACATACAAAGTCACATAATCCGCAGACTACCCAGTGTGACAAGCCAAAGGCGTTGCTCATGTCGTACACGACATATTCACTGCAGGGTCAACACACCAGGCCGATACGGAAGAAGATTGTAGTCATCAGTACTGGCATTGGGGTCCTTGCCTTGGTAGAGCAGCTGCAGGTTGCACGGGTCAATGGTCATGGTCTGGTCCGGGTTGGAGCGGATGAGGTCCCCGTGGCTGATATCGTTGGTCCAGGTGGCGCCGCTGTTTGCCTTGCCTGCGAAGGGCTGGCTCTCCGTGGCGGCCTGCGCGACCCATTCACCGTCCAGTCTGTCGGCCGTGAAGGAGCGGAAGTAGCGTCCGTTGGCGCCAATGGCCTCGACAATCATCAGGTATTGATTCTGGCCATCGACGGTGTACACCTGCACGGCTTCAAACAGATTGTTGGATGTATCGCTCATGATGATCTCGGACTCGGTGCCAAAGCTGCTCGGGAAGTTGTCAATGGGCATGCTGGCCCTGTAGATTTTTCCGTTGTCGCCGGCGAAGAACAGGTACATGTTGCTGTCGTCACCAATCACTGTCTGGTCGATGCACCCGGTCGCGGAGTCGGAGATGGTGCCGGAGAACAGGGTCTGCGCAGACGACCATCCGTCGGCATTGGTCGGATCGCTCGAAGTCTTGTAGGAGAACGAGGTCGGTCCCCACTGATAGGCCAGGACCCAAATGTCCTTTGGTGCAAAGTAGAAGAGGGTGGGCGCGACGGTAGCCTGGCTCATCGCGTTCTGGCTCGCTGAGGCCATGTCCGACCAGTCAGTGAACGGGCTAAAGTTCATGGAGCCATAGGTGCCGGATGTATCGGCGAAGGAGGCATACACCAGGTGCTGGCCATTGTACACGGCGGAGGTGAAGTCCTTGATGGATGCCCACCCGGACTTGGGCGACGCCAACGCCTCGGTTGAAGTCCAAGAGTAGGTTGATGGAAGGGCACACTGGGCAGCGACACCGCGGGCTGCTGCCAGCAGGACAGCGCTGACAAGCGCGTTGGTAAACCTGGGCTCGGTGAGTCTCATGGCTGAAGTTGGACCTTAAAGACAGCAGGAGGATGGTTGACAACGTCTTTGATGGGGAGGATGATAAGAAGCGACCGCGCACGAGGGTTTTATATCCATGACTGCACCGTAGGGGCAATTCCCGCGACGAGATCGCCAGGACACGACGCTGAGTGTTTCAGAGTTGAAAATGCGGTGGATGTACAGACCCCGCAAAAACAACCCCTGGTGCCGGAGTTTTACCAGGTGCAGCATGGATCGACAACGATCCCATTTATCCGACTTGTGAGGAAAATCCTATTTACGGCACACACCCCTAGAGATGAGGTTGTGTTCTACCCCACACCTGTTTCTAATGTCACCCCCTCCCCCTTCCCCTCTCCCGTGACCGTTCCGCAACGATCGTCGCTGTCGACTCCTGGAACTGTGTCCAACAGGCCTCATGCCCGTGGTCCTCCTGGAAAGATCCGGACGGGATGAGGATGCAAGCATGTCAGCGCCCTGTGGGAGCCGGGAAGGGGACGACGGCATGAAGTCATCCTGGCAGAGAGAGGAGCGTGGCTCCTGTGCTATAAAGCCGGTTTGATTCTGACCAGGCCATCTTGTGGAAAATCCAAAACTCTCACCTCTTGCTGTCCTGAATTCCACCATTCACGATGAGGTATCATTATGTTTCCTTTGGGTCGCTGTTGAGCTTTGCTCTCCCGCTGGTCGCTCAGCTTTCGAACCCCATCTTCTGGGAGGACTTTGCCGACCTTGATATCATCCGGGTCGATGGCACGTTTTACTACTCTGCCTCGAATATGCATTATTCCCCTGGCGCCCCTCTCCTGCGCTCCTATGACTTGTTAAACTGGGAGTTTGTTGGCCACTCGATCCCGGAGCTCACCTTCGGGTCAGCGTACTACCTCGAAAACGGCCAGCAGGCATACATCGGGGGCACGTGGGCTTCAACCTTGCGGTATCGAGCGTCCACATCAACCTTCTACTGGATAGGCTGCATTGACGGCACCACCTACGTGTACACTGCACCGGATGCTCTGGGCCCGTGGGTCCAGGCATCGACAATCAGCATCTGCTACTATGACTGCGGGTTGATGGTTAGCAGTGACGATAAAATGTATGTTGCTTATGGCAATAGTGGAATCTCTGTTGCCGAGCTCTCCGAGGACGGTCTGAGCGAAGTCAGCACACAAGAGGTCTTTCCCCAGGATGACGCAGGCTATCTAGAGGGCTCCCGGTTCTATGAACGAGATGGGAACTTCTACATCTTTGTCACCCATCCCGCAAATGAAGAATATGTCCTCATGTCCACCTCGGGTCCTCTTGGGCCCTACGAGCGCCGAGTCCTCGTTTCCAATGCTGCCACTCCTGTCGCTGGTGGCGGGTACCCGCACCAGGGCGGTATTGTGGACACGCCTGGCGGAGACTGGTACTACATGGCCTTTGTCGACGCATACCCTGGTGGTCGGATCCCAGTACTTGCCGCAATAACCTGGGGAAGTGATGGCTGGCCCTCGGTGGATTTGGTGGATGGTGGCTGGAGTGCCACCTATGAGGCACCCAATATCACACCTTCTTCCACACCCGTCACATCTTTCGTACCGTACACAGATACCTTCACTGGGGAGGCGCTGTCACCGCAGTGGGAGTGGAACCACAACCCCGATAACGAGAAGTGGTCCGTAAACAACAGCGTTATCCTGTACACTGCCTCAGTCACGGACGACCTGTACGCGGCGAAGAACACGCTGACTCACCGGATTCTGGGCCCCAGCTCAACAGCAACGATCTATCTAGATGCCTCCCTGATGGTATCTGGCGACCGAGCCGGTCTTGCCTTGCTACGGCACTATTCCGCCTGGATTGGAGTGGTCAATGACGGGGCCACGAGTCGTGTGGCAGTGACCACGGGGCTGGAGATGGACGCAGATTGGAACACCGTCTCCACGGGGGCAGAGGTCGCGACGGTGGACTGGTCTGGGAGTGAAATCTGGCTTCGTGTGGCGGCTGATATCACCCCCGGTGCGGGCAGCGGACAGTTCTCATACAGTCTGGATGGGCAAACATTCCAGGGTCTAGGGGAGCCTTATGCGCTGAACACGAGCTGGGAGTTCTTCATGGGGTACCGGTTCGGGGTCTTCAACTATGCCACTGCTGATCTTGGCGGGAGTGTGACGCTCAATTCGTTTGAAATGTCGCAGTGACCGACACGCCACCGGGGGGCCTGGGCCCCAGCATGGCCCAGTTTCCTCACGACAGGCACGGCCTTGGCTGAGGGATAATTGCGGAGGGATCACTAGTGTTGCGGCTAAAGATTCATAGGCTAATTGACCATTGTGTGGCAAGACAGGGATTGCGACCAACCATCGGTGGCTAGCAGGCATCAAGTCAAGCCTCAAGCGACGACTAATCCCCCGGCTCCGTAGAGACCCTGCCTATCTGACTCTGTTTTCCGCGCTAATTGTGCTGGCGCTGCGGCTCTGCTTTGTCGTTTGTCGCACAGCGCCGTGTCGTCCTGCTATGAGCGCCACTGTGACGTGGGCAGTTATCTCGGTACGGCACCTCCGCTCCAGTATCCTACCAGCCACAGCCAGCCCTCTCAACGAATTGACCTTGTGGCAGCAGTAATGAATATCACCGGTACGATCTGCGACCGGGCCCCGCGGGACCGTTCGTCGACCCAGATAGGGGTTGGGGCCGCCTTCCTCACCCTGACCACTGTGGTATCTGGGATGCGACTCATGGGCCGCCATTCAGCAGTGGCTTCGGGATCGACGATATGTTCTCGTTCGCTGGCTATGTGGGTTTCTGCAGCCTTTGCTCGTCCAGGCGCTTATTGGCTAATGCGCGCGCTGATTTGCGAAGGCTAAGGCTAACACCAGAAGCAGGTTTCCTCCACGGTTGTCACGACGATGATGCTTGCAGGTATGTGCATACCTGCAGCTTCTCTGTGCCAACGATCTCTCACAGCCCCTGACAGGTATACGTTACGGATGGGGAATCGACATGTGGGCACTCAGCGTGTCTAAAATAGTGACGTCAATGAAGGTCAGCAGGGGCGGCTTCTTGAGTGCTTGATGCCTTGCGACTAGCTGCGGATCAAAAGTATTTCTATGTCGGCGTGGTGATCTTCTACTTTACGGCCGCGGTCACAAAGATCGCCATCCTCCTCTTTTATCTCCGCATATTCCCAGAGCCTCGATTCCGCCAGGTGACATACTGTATGGTGGGCTTGTGCGCAGCGTTTGGGATTGCCGCCTGCTTCCAGACTGCGTTCCACTGCGTCCCCGCCTCATACTTCTGGACGCGCTTCGACCCCGAGACGCACAGTGGGTTCTGTCTGCCCAACAGTGCCTTCAAGGCCATGCCCCCGATCAACGTGGTTCTGGATGTCCTGGTCATGATCCTCCCGCTGCCATCCGTTCTGCGCCTCAATCTGCCCTTGCGGAAGAAGGTGCAAGTTGTGTCGATGTTCTGCTTTGGTCTCCTGTTAGTCAATATACGCACGCCTTGATGGGTTCGGTGCCGCGTTCAAGGGCTAACAAAGAGCAACAGCGTCATAGTCGCCAGCATCATCCGACTCGCCAATCTCTACGACACAGTCAAAGAATACAATATCACCTGTAGGCGCTCACCATTTTTTTTTCGCCCCGCACCCGCCCCACGCGCACCGACGACGGCATGGACGGGCGCAGCACAGACATGGTCTTGTAATGTCAACCATTCCCTAGGCTAACCTTTCTCCATACAGACAACGGCGGCGATATATCATGGTACGGCGTCATCGAATGCAGCTGCAGCGTTATCTGCACGTGCATGCCTCCGATTGCGATCCTTCTCAAGCACAGACTCCCGGCATGGTTCAGGTCGGGGAAGAGCATTTACGAAGACCACCCGCGTAGCGAGTATATGGAGATGAGATCGTTGAATCATCGAAAGGGGCCGAGTGTTTCTGGCGCCAGTCCAGGACAGAGAAACTCCAGCTGCGTAGTTGTTGGTGCGGCCACGGAGGAGGTGAGGAGGCCAGGTCATGTTGTGTATGCTTAATAATCCGTAATGAATCAAGCTGTTGGTCGTCGATCAATCCCAGAGGCGTTGAGCTGTCGAATTTAGACCCCATGGCGTATTGAATGCTGTCTGCGGGAGGGGAACAGATAAGTATGTCTGGGTGATGGAAAGGGGTGGCCAGGGTTGCTCCGATGCTGCTTTCGTGTGTCGAGGTAGGTCTTGCATTGTACCAGTGTTCAATCAGCAGTAAACGGTCCATGAGCTTCTGTTTTTTTTTTCTTTTTCTTTTTTTTTTTTTTTTCTTGCCGACCCCTTCAGTTTCTCCTTCAGATCGGCCGAAGGCTGCAAGGCTGGGCTTTATAATACACATGCCGGCTAGAAATCCGGGGATGCAGCCTTATTATTGAGAAAGAGTTAGCCGCCCTGCAGCCAAATTCACGAGAAATATATATTTCTACTGTGGCATGTGGAGAGACATGAGAGCCAGGAGCTGCTTCTCGGCTAAGAAGAAAAAACACGGCACTTGTCGCTCCAGCTCGTCGTTCTCGCCATCGAAAGGCCAGAATTGCGGTCCACTCTTTGTGGATCGTAAATATGGTCTGGGCCAATCCGCCTGGAGGTCGACAGCACTAATTTCCTCCGAAGAACTGCCGACCGCCGAGGAATGCGCTTGGCGCCTCGTATATTCGTATATGCATTCGTATACTCGTATTTTCCTTTCCTGGACCATGAACAGTCACCAGGAACTGCCAACCCTGGGATAAATAATACTTTATCTCTACCCCGTACCCCGAGGCCGTAGTCCAATGTGCAAGCCCTCAAGATTCTGGCCATGTAGTGAACGTGCTCCCAAGGAAAGTACAGGGTGCAGCGTCTCTGCTATCTTCACCTTGATGCCAGAGGTCCGCCCACACACCGGCGCGACGCGACCAAGCTCCGTGTCTCAGAGCCTGGGCCCCTGATACCGTCACCAATGGAACTGTTCCCCACTCTTTAGAGGCCTCCATGCCCAGAAATCAAGACCGACGTTCTAGATCCTGCAGGAGATGAGAAGAACAGCGGTCACAGATGCTTTCTCTATAGCGACAGTGGGAGGGTGATGCTTTTACTTAATCTGGGTACTCAAGTAGATGTAATCACGGCGCGTCTAATTATTCTCCGCCTTACAAAGTTTCTTCGAGGCGCACCAGGAGTGGTACTGTATTCGGTGAGAATGCCCAAGCCAGACAGCTGCTTCCACCATTCGACGTGGGCCGGCAGCTGAAATCAAATAGTGAGCCGTCGCCGCCTGTTTTGTCATATCATCCGCCTCGATGTTTTATGATAATGGCTTTGCCTCCCCTCCTGTAATCATCAGTATAATATCCACAACCTCAAATTGAAACCGCCCAGGACGGGCGACTGCCAATCTGTACCAAAAAAAGTCGATGTGCCGAACACGGACTGGATAGGCATGGGCCTAGGGTATCACGATGAGTCTGAATCATGCATCTTGGAAGACGCGTGCGCACCACAGTCAGTCATACAAAGGTGTATGGGGCTGAGGTACTAGGTAGATGTGCCAAATATACCTGCGACACCCAATATCTGTGGCCTTGGCGGGCGTTTATATAGCCATCATGATTGCAGTTCCATCCGCCACAGCATCATCACTCTTTTTCTTTCTCCAGACCTACACAGAGCCGGCCTCTAGTATTACACATTCTTTTCAACAACACTTTCCTCAATTTCGACCGCCAAGATGAAGCATCTCCCCGTTTCTCTGGTCGCTGCCGCCGGGCTTGTCTCTCCCAGCACTGCGCACTACATCTTCAGCAAGCTCGTCCTCAACGGCGAAGTCTCTGAGGATTGGCAGTACATCCGTGAGACAACCCGCAGCGAGTGCTACATGCCGACCAAGTTCAGCTCCACCTTTGACAACTTGACCCCCAGCGATAGCGATTTCCGCTGCAACCTCGGCTCGTTCAGCAATGCCGCCAATACCGACGTTGCCGAGATCGCTGCGGGCGATACCATTGCCATGAAGCTGTTCTACGATGGGAGCATTGGGCACCCTGGCCCGGGTCAAGTTTGTATGACCGCACTACGCCTGCCTAGATCTTCTAACCGTCCTTACTAACTCATCGCGCAGTCATGTCCAAGGCGCCCACCGGCAATGTCCAGGAGTACGAGGGCGACGGTGAATGGTTCAAGATCTGGGAGAAGACAATCTGCGATGAGAGTGGCGATCTCACCACCGATGCCTGGTGCACATACGGCATGTCGCAGTTTGAGTTCCAGATCCCCGAATCCACCCCGGCGGGCGAGTACCTCGTGCGCGCGGAGCATGTTGGACTCCACGGCGCGCAGAACAACGAGGCTGAGTTCTTCTACAGGTAAGCTCGAGACCGGGTGAAAAATGCACGCATTTACTCCCGCTGACATGGAAATTACAGCTGCGCTCAAGTGCGCGTCACCGGGTCCGGCAGCGGAGTCCCCAGCCTGACTTACCAGATCCCGGGCATGTACGATGACAGCATGACGCTCTTCAACGGGCTCAACCTCTGGACCGACTCCGTTGACACTGTAGTTGCGGATATCATGGATACCCCCGTTGGCGATGATGCCTGGACTGGAAGCGGTTCCGAGTCGTACAAGGCCCCCTCCTCCTCTGCCGCCCCCGCTGTCTCCTCTGAGACTGCCACTTACTCCCAGTGCGGTGCTGCTAAATAGACGGCAGTAGCAAAGGGCATCTGCTGTCGTTTCGTACTAGATACTGTGTTCTGTAGACCAGCCGGTTTGCCCTGGAGTGCGATCTGGGCAAGGTGACATTGCACACGATTTCTGAATCGGCGGCAGAAAACGTGAGGTGATATGTTTCTCGGTGGAAGATTTGTACTTTAGTGATATTATAAATTGATTTGACTCTGGTCATTTGACTCGTGTATATCGGCCCCTTGATCATATCAGCGTACCCTTTTGCTAGTAACATCGACCTCCTACATCTCTGGTATTCGGCTAGATGTGACCCGGGTGGCGTCGTAACCAGCAGCCTGTCAGGAAGAGTTGCGGCTAGGAAAATCAGACCAACAAAAAAGCCTCGTTAGGAGAGGACGTGGAAAGGCCAATCGCCACACAAGACCCGGCGTTGGTTTCCACCGTATAGATCTAATCTCCCAACGGCGAGTGCGAACTAATCCTTCCATTGGCCCGGTTGTTAATACATATAACCTGATTATGTTTGCTATCTCTCAACGCAGGCGTTCAGGCTAAATGCGTTCCAGCGATAACGCTTTGGAGAACAAGAGACGGTGTCGCCTCGATCAGCGATTGGTGCGCTGTCCACCCAAAAAAACAAAGCGTTACACGCTAGCCTCGATTGGGTGTAAACCAATTGGGTTCTGCTCTAGCAGCATCTGGCGTTTCTCCGGTGGAGGATGCGCTTAAGACAGACGCTACCTGTGCAAGGATTCCACTCCCTCGAGCACTCTCGCCACTTGGTTCGGTTGATTCTCCCATCCCCACGCGTCGCTGTCAACCCGGTTCTCCCCATGGGGAGGGAAATGGGGATTCTGGAGTTGCGCGTGGCGTCCATGTACCGCGAGTATAGCCTGAATCTGCCAACCCCGGGCATATAAATAAGTAGCATTATAAGTTGAGGACAGTCTACTAAACCCTCCTCCTTACCTCTCCTCTGCTCTTCGTCCTTTCGTCAATACCCAAGACAAGCTCGCGTTACAGAGCGCAATCATGGGATTCTCGCTCCGCCCCCCCAAGCAGACCCGCAGGGTGGTGCCGAAGAAGCCCGCAAAGGGCCACTTCTTCTTCGCGCACCGCGAGTTCGCCCGCGTGCCCTGGTATAAACGGAAGAATATGCGAACGCTCTATATCTACATTGTTGTCCTCATTCTGACCAATACCGCGAATGGATTCGACGGCTCCATGATGAATGGTCTCCAAACCCTGACCTACTGGCAAGGAGTACTTTAACTATCCCCGCGGCGCCATTCTCGGACTCTTCAACGCATCGATGAGTCTGGGATCTCTTATCGGTCTCTTTGTCGTTCCGTACCTGATCGATTGGCGCGGCCGTAAGATGGGGCTCGTCGTTGGATGCCTTATTATGCTGCTTGCGGTGGGCCTGCAATCGGGGGCCCAGAGCTTTGGCATGTTTGTGGCCGCCCGCATTGTGATTGGCTTTGGAGACTGTATTGTGCTGGGTAGCGCGCCGCTTCTTATTGCAGAGATTGCACACCCGCAGGATCGCGCGGTGCTGGTTACCCTAAGCGGTGCCTCCTATCACTCGGGTGCCTTTATCGCCAGCTGGGTGACGCTGGGCACTCTGGAAATTCCGGTAAGATTTGGTTTCCCTTGATTGATGCCCTGGCCCCAAGAACCTCTTGGCTAATAGCTGCTCCCCCTAGAGTGCCTGGTCGTGGAGGCTCCCCAGTTTACTGCAGGCGATCTGCACTGTTATTATCGTGGCTAGTGTCTGGTGGATGCCCGAGAGCCCGCGTTGGCTCATCTACAAGGTCAGACACGAGGAGGCGCGCGCGATCCTGGTCAAATACGACGCCCAGGGGGACGAGACGGACGAGTTCGTCCAGCTCGAGTACGCGGAGATCAAGGCCGCGATTGCACTGGACAAGCAGATTGGGCACACGCGCTGGGTAGACTTTTTCAGGTCCAAGGGTAACCGCAAGCGGATTGCGCTTATTACCGCGCTAGGTCTGTTCAGCCAGTGGAGTGGTAATGGACTCATCTCATACTATCTCAAGTACGTCATGGACAGCGTGGGCATTACCGACGCGCAGACGCAGCTTGGTATCAATGCGGGGATGAAGACCGAGGGGCTGGTGACTAGCTTTATCTTTGCCTTCTTCATCGAGACCCTCGGCAGACGGCCCATGTACCTAGTGTCAACGATTGGCACCTTTGTCGTCTTCAATTGTTGGACGATTGTCTCGGCGCGGTACGAGATTGCCCCTAATCAGGCGCTGGGATACGCATTCGTAACCCTGACCTTCCTTTACGGCGTGTTCTATGATATCAAGTAAGTCCCTCGATAACCCCTCGGCCTGTGTCGGGCCCTGTCGCTCACACGCGCGGAATAGGTCTGGTCTCATGGCCACCTACACAACCGAGATTCTCCCCTACGGCCTCCGAGCCAAGGGCTTCACCTGGTTGAATTTTTGCGTGACGGGCGCACTTTTCTTCAACCAGTACATCAACGCGATCGCGCTCGATGCCCTGGCCTGGAAGTACTACATTGTGTACTGCGTGTTCCTGGCATTCGAAGTCTTTGTCATCTACTCCTTCCTGATCGAGACGCGGTATACGCCCATGGAGGAAATCGCGCGGTACTTTGACGGAGACAGCGCGGTGGATGTGGGCGAGGTTGCGACCTCGGACATGAAGGAAAGTGGGTTTGAGCTGGGATCGGCCAAGGGCGGCGCTGCGGTCCATGTAGAGGGGGCTTGTCCGGAGATCCGGTGTACGTAGTGTTTGTCTTGCGGATTGGGTGGGAGGCAGACGAAGCAAGGGTCCACGAAATGCTCGGGACAGCAGACCGGCACAGGAGACCAGGACAGACTCGTCAAGCAAGTCCCGAATCGTCGGAAAGTCATGAATACTATGAGAGTAATCCATCCGTGTTTGTATTATGTTTCACGTCGCGTGTACCAACTTGGCTCCACAGCTGGGAAAGTGCCGGGCTGTCCTTGATTGAGCCCGGCAATCAACTCATAAATCTACAATCGGGACCGGTTACAGAATAATGATTGACAGGGACAGCAACCCTGTTTGATTTTTTTGTATATATGTATATATATATATATATCTATTGCAATTGCACACTCTAACTTGACTTTAATCTACGATTCCAACCTCAAATCTGCCGGGTTGATCCGAAAGGAGGGGAGGGGCTGGGAATCTAGACACATTGGTGGTAGTAGTCGTTCCAGGCCTTGCAGGTCAATCCCGCAGCGCAAGAGCCCGACCCCTGCCAGTTCTTTCCACCGCATTGGAAGTACCTGGCGATCGCACCAGTGGATGCGGGGGCAGTTACAGTGGGAGCGGCAGTCGCCTCGGCCGTGCTCTCGGGCCTGCACACGGTGGCCAAGGTCGTCGGGGTCGACACGGTTGTGCTTTCAACAGGGAGCTTGGCAGCGGACGATGGGGCAGAGCTTTCGACAGGGGCAGCGGATTCAAAAAGCTCCTCCGCAGTTCCAGCCCCTTCAACCCAGACTAATTGCCCAGGCAGATGGTACGAGGTCGGGGTGGGATACTAGATGTTAAAGTAGAAGCTGGCATCGTTGGGGCTATACACACCGGGGATACTGGCTACCTCAGGGGGAGACCCGGCACCAGAGCCAGTAACCTTAACCTAGGCGCAGGTATAGTAGAACTTGGCGTTGCCGGATATTCCATGGTGCAGGCCAATGTGCTCAACGCGGACCAGGTACTGGCCGGAGGGCATGTTACTAGGGATGGTAAATAACATCGTGTCCTTATCCCACGTGCACTAGTTGGTATTAACCAGCCTATCTAGAATATTACTGCAGACGCCTTCCTGGTACACCTTAAACTAGTCGCCAGACCCATTATATGTAGGCACGTTGCCACCAGGGGCTTTGGACATATAGATCTGCAGGGGGCCAGGGTGTTTTATTATCACGCTGTATACCAGCTAAAATCTAAGTTTAGTGCCCAGAGCAATGGTGTAAACCTGGGTGCTGGCGGCCGCGTCCATGGAGCCCTCGTTACAGTAAAAATCATCAGTGAGGATATCCACGGCAAGAGTGGGCTGGTAGCCGTTGCTGTTACAGCAGATATACTCAAAGTCGCTCGTCGCCTGGCTGTTAACGATGAGTTTGGAGAAAACATAGTGACCTGGAACCAGCGGGGTCACGCTGGCCAGCAGCAGGGCGGAGGTGGAGAGAAGCTTCATTTCGGCGTAGGAGATGGGTTGTACAAAGGAGGGACTTGAAAAGAAAAACAGGAATTGAATGATAGAAACGAATGAATGACGGTGGTGAATTGAACGACAGGGTCACTCTAGGCGCGGGTGTCGTTGGGTCTTTGTACCCGGTGTATGCAAGGCCAGACCGAAAGGGTGCCCTTGGGAGCAGTACCAGGGAAGCAAAATCCAAGTCGCCCTTAATTTTGCCGCATATTAAACGCAGTGAACAGTCAGAAGCCCCAGACCAGCTCTGAGAAATCAGAGGTCACTCGTCGACCTAGCCTCTGAGCCACCTCGTTTCATGTTGATGTCAAGTCAGCCACATGGACATATCAGCCAGTATTCTGTGGCAGAGACTGTCCAAGGATGTGAAATTTCCAAGTACCTTATAGTTACTGTCACGGCGTACAGGCTATATAGGTGCGATCCGGGCGAACCAGACCATAGGGTCTGGTTATAGTGACCTTTTTAGTCTACTTGGGAACATGCTTGCCCAGACACGTGCTCTTACAGTTACATATAGCGCCGAGAGACACAACTGCCCCCACCTTGTGCATCGCCAAATGTGCTCGAGTATAAAGCCCAAAGAGCCCCCTCAAAGGAGAGCGGGTTCTCCGTGTCTGCGGAATGGGCTGGGCTGCGAGTGAACCAGTCAAAAGACCACCAGGCTGCTCAGAACCAACATGTCTTGTCACGGTGCGCCGTGTTGAGTCTCCGATGTAACTGAGGCCAGGCCGATCGGGAAGCATGGAAATGCTGCCATGTTGTACTGAGACGAACCCCATCCTGCAGACACAACAACCTGAAGAACACGACCGCCCCTGTGAGAAAATTCGAAATAAGTCATAACGCACCAATTGCCAGACCGAGGCTGCAGGGTTTGGGACAGCGCTGATATCACCAGTGCCAAGACCTTCATCTGAAGAAGCTAAACCCAGAGCGTTAACACCCCGAGCGAACCTTGACCCTTTGGAATGAACGCTTGCTCGGAATGTCCCCGCCTGAGACCAAGTGAAACAAGACAACCCCACTAAGGAAGATAACTTCAGACAGAAACAATGGTCAGAGCTAGACGACCCAACCCATTTCTTGGCGGGTTGGGTCGGGTTTGGGGCGGGTTTTTGACCCTAAGCAACCCACCCAGGTGGCCCTGAGTGGGTGGTTGAAATCTGTCAACCTTTAATAACCGCTAGTAAATCGCTTCAACGTCGAACTTACCGTTAGTCAGCGCCCGCTCGGTCATTTCTAGTCATTCCCTGTATCGTTTTTATTTCCTATTTTAGTTAGTCAGATTACCCCTATTCCTCCTGTATTTAGTGCAGTATCGTAGCTAGATTGGAGGAATCAGACCTTCATATTTTTGCGGTTCAGGACCGAATATTACGTACGACAAAATCGATCGTCATTTGGTGCTGATCGTCAGGTGATCACGCACTGTATTCGTCCGCGGGCACGGCACTGTGATTCCAACATCGCGCTTTTCATCCGGGACGGCGATGTGAACAGCTACTAGCCACGGCGAGGCTCAGTCTACTAAAAGCTGGAGATAGCCTGCCAGCATAAGTGGCGGGCTGATGTCATGGATTCGACGACCTGCGCGCCCGCCGCGTTGTTACCTGTTCGAGCACGGAAAGGATCCTACGCACCCTGCGCCAAGAGACGCTCTGCATTGTAACAAGCTAGTCTATCGACGTAGATAGGCTGATTAGCCTAAATGTATGAGTCAGCCACCTCTCGTGGTTTTGCGCACAAAGTCCAAGGATCTCTCCATAGCCTGAACACCCCCCAAGAAATCCAAACGCAACTCGTGAGGAATGGCCCAACTAGCCGCTCTACGCTCGCATTCAGCTCGCGTCTAATCAATCTCAACCTTGGTGAATTGGACGCTGATGGCGTCGTCCGCCACCGCAAACACTCCCATCACCGGCCCGGTAAAGTCCGGGTCTGTCATGTCCATCGTATCAACAGTGGCTAGATGATTCCAGCTTGCACCACTCTCGGGCTCATACGAGTACAGGAGCTGATACTTGTTCTCCGTATAGTCAATGCGCAGACCCAGCGAGGTCTTGTCGGTAGCGCTACCCACTGCATGGCTTTCGACTCTTGAAATCTTCTTCGCCCCGTTCTTCACCTCAACTCTGAGCTTATCTCCATCGGCGTCGTAGAATACCCGCACATAACGATGCTCGTCCTTGTAGCAGGCAAGACCGAATTTGAGACTGGTAGAATCGCGATACTGCGTAAATTGTGGAATAACAGCACTGCTTCTGCCACTCAGAAATCGCTGCCGTTTCCCAATGAACGACGGACTGAGCTCCCTATGGGATAGGTCGATAGGCGTGGCGACAAGGTTCATGGATGATGTGTCGCTGACGCGGTAGTTCTCCAGCACAGCATCGCGGATATACAGCAGGTCCACTTCGGGCGCTGCAGACAAACGGGAGGTGTCCTTGACTGGTTCAGGCAGCTCGCTGATATTCTCCTTGACCAGCTGGAGAGAAGGCCAGTCACCACCCCAACTCCCTGGGGTCAGGAAAGTTTCCCTCCCCATTATACTCCGCTGACCTTGGCCCTTCCGGAAGCCCAGACACACACCCCACCACCGCTGCTGGTCATCCTGGAACATGTCGCAGTGGCCAGTACACTGCACGTATTCCCCGGTCCTGAAGGCGGTTAGGATGGGATTCCGTGGACAGGCCTCGTACGGGCCCCATATATCTTTCGAGCGAGCCATGGTCACCATGTGCTCCTCGTGTGTCCCCCCTTCGGAAATTAAAAGGTAGTACCAGTCTCCGGGATGGCGTTGGTAGAGATGCGGCCCCTCGGGGTATATCCCACCTGTTCCACGCCAGATTGTCTTCTCTTCAGACAGCTTTGCCCCCGTCTTGAGATCAATTTCAAACATGTTGATAGTGGTGTACGGGCCTGGTGCTGCGGAGCCCTGGAGGTAGGCTCTCCCATCCTCGGTAATAAATATGCTGGGGTCAATTCCTTTAAAGTCAAAGTAGACCGGGTCGCTCCATTCGTCCTTCCAAATCCCTTGCTCAGAGGTCGAAGCAATGAAATTTTCCCACGAATCCTTACCGCCCGAGTGTATGACATTGGTACAGACCACGTAGAAGGTTCCGTCGTGGAATCTAATGCTCGGTGCATACAAGCCACCGGTAGCAAGCATGACGCCAGCTGGCTCCGCGAGCTGGGCCAGTGTTGTGTCCGACAGCGCAAGGCTCAACTGGCTTCGTCGGTTGATAACATTTCCTAGGGTTCGTGGGTCAGGGTCAATTAAGAGCTTCTCAATGATTGGTACTTGGTTATGCCTCTGATAGCTGTGAGTTACTTCAGTCTTACCGATTTGTTTCCAATTGGCTAGATCCTGCGACGCATATATCGGCAGTCCAGGGAACATATGGAACGTCGAGTTGACAAGAAAGTACCAGTCTCCGACCTTGACGATTGACGGGTCTGGGGAAAAGCCCGGGATAATGGGATTCGTTGGGGGAGACATGATGCGGCGGCGGTCGATGTACAGATCCAGAGGCATCCCTCAACCAGGGTGTGTGCGCACCTTTAAAGAGCCAAATCTTCTGCCGGCGAGATTAGCATAAATGCAGGCATTCTAACTGGCAGTGACCGAGAGTCCCCTCCTTCTGCCTCCAAACTTGTCTCCAATTATCGACCCCAATTGCCGCTTGGCGGCGGGGCAGAGTCAACATGGCTGGGACTATACGCGACAAAGCCCAACCACCGAGCTAGGAGATAATAATTCCAGTTGACCATTTTATCCGGGCAAGGCAATTTAGTCACTACATCCGAGCAGTTATCGCTTCTGGATTCAAGCGGTCAGTAGGTGTTATCCGTATTTTCCTTTTCAGGCGTTGCATTGAGGTGCTATGTTCGAAAAAGTGATACACACGATAATAGAATGTATTTTCTTGTCAAGACAGAGGCATAGCAGCGTAAATTCAACAGCGCTAAGCCTTTGGTGCGAAGAGAAGGTAGTAGAAGCAGAAAAACTCAAAAGAACGACAAAGAAACCGATAAAGATCGACCGGACAGTCTGTATTACCCCTTGGAAGCAGGCTACAGCACAGCACCTAGCAGACCGAACAGTCAAGCCCTTGAAGGGCTTCTGACACCGCGGTGAAAGCCGGCTTCGCAACAAAGTTGTCGTCCATTATGCAGGCAGCGCCCGCACCATCGTTTGTCTCGGGCTGGATCCAGTTGTACTTGTCACTGAGATCCCACAGGGTCATTCCGGTACAGGCCTCTGTCTGCATGCATGACCAGATGCTATTGTAGAATGCCTGAGCCTGGTCCGCAAGCCCAGCGTTGTCACACGGCGCCTCGGGGCAGGCAACATCCAGCTCCGTCACGTGGATTTCAAGTCCCATATCTGCAAAGCCTCCCATAACCTCGAGCAGCTGCTCAGTCGTCGGATAGTAGGTTGAGGTGTGGTGCGACTCAAGCCCTACCTCATCAATGTAGTTGCTGCTGGCCGCTTGAACGTTGGCAAGGGTCTTGGTGACTGTGTTGACTTTGTCTCCGGGCATTGAGATCTGGTAGTCATTGTAGAAGAGCTTGATATCGGCTTCGAGTGCCTGGACGGCTTCGTAGGCGTACTGAAAAGCGAGCGTAACATACTCCTCTCCAATCACTTCCAAGAAGACTGCCGACAGGATTAGCTCAGTCAACTGACACGACGGAAAGCCGAGGCCCTCAGGGAGCACCTACTGTTATCGGTATAGGAACCATCATAGTTCACAGCCTCGTTGACAACATCCCACGAGTAACAGTTCTCTCCGAAGTGGGAGATAACACCGGTAATGTGTTCTTTCATGACTGCACTTAAAGTGTCCTTGGTCCAGCTGCCGCTTGAGACCCAGCTAGGAAGTTGGGATGTCCAGACAAGATTATGGCAGCGAATCTTCTTGCCAGTCTCCTGCGCAACGGCTACTGTCACGTCTCCTGCGGTAAAGTCAAAAACCCCCTGGCTGGCCTCTGTCGCATCCCATTTCATGGAGTTTCCGGGAGTAACCTGGCCAACAATGCGCGTGTCGTTGAAGATGGACATATATGTCGTATCCGTAAAGGCATCGCTGTTAGTGTCGATCGAGCACCCAAACCACAGCTTTCCCGCCGCCTGGGCCAGATCATTGAAGTAGGGATCGGACGAGTCTGCGGCGGTAGCAGGGACAGCAAATCCCGCAGTCGCGAGCGCAGTCAGCATCGCTGTAAGTTGAGTGTGAAGCATTCTTGCGGAACAGTGTAGTTGAGGGTGAATCTTTTGTTCCTGTCGTGCTCTCCAGGGTTTCAAGCTTCACATTGCCATGTATATATATGGTTTCCTATGCTGCTGGAGGTCATGATGGCTGTGAAGATTCTTCCGTGTCCTAATCTCCGCCAGTTTCAGGTACATCCTCCACAGCCGGTGCCCTGGTTACGGTGCTGAACCGGTGCTGAATGGCGCGCTCCGCTCAAGCATTGAGGGGATCTTCAAGGCAGCCTCCACGAGGACTCTACCAAGGACGTATTCTAGGTGAAACAGTTGAGGTCTTTTGTTCACGAGTTGATCGACAAGTGGGCTGACAAGATGAGCTTGTTTGGGTAGCTCTCCGTGTGGGATGGATAAATTTATTAATGGGACCTGTTTCGTCTTGCGACTTTAGGCTAGAGGTGGATCATATGGGGCATCTCCGGAGGACTCCATACCTGGCCCTCCCGTAATTACCAGCTCGTATATTCGTATAGAAGGGAGCTGGAATACGAAAGTACGAGCGTCGGAGCCTGTCCCTGTGATAATTTTATCGCTGTGTTAAAATTATTCCTGTTCGCGGTTAACACGGAATTACGACCGTTGGTGGGACAACAATCTCCAACTCGGATCTTTCATGACCTTGGCTCCCTAACACTATTTTTGTGACGAAGAAGTTGTCTTTCAGAGATTGAACACACTTTGTGAAAGCCACAGGTTGGTGGCAAGGAAATAGATAGCATTGGATGGCGCTAACGGACCGTCACTTCTGGAGATCTTGACCGGTGGGTCCGCTTCCGATAAGAATTTATAATCTTTCTTAGATTTGTTAACCCGCGGGTTTGGGTCGGGTTTTGGCTAATAGCAACCCGCCCAAGGCGGGTCTTGGGTTGGGTTACCCTATGGTTAGGTAGTTGAATACTTTAATATAATATATCTTAAATAAAAATTCAAATATCTCTAGAATTAGTAGAGTTATAGAGGTATAAAGATATTACAGGATATGCGCATGCATGATGTTATTTAGAAGGGCGGATGGTAAGGCGGTAAACACCAAAATTTTGTTTTTGCAGATTTGTCCTGATAGGCCTCCGTACTCGATCCTCGTCGGGGCGCTGCTTATCTTATCGCCCGAAGGTCTGCTCGGCCGTCGCGGTAAACTTCGCCATAGAAGGGAGGACCGTTGGAGTACATAGAGTAGTAGTAGCCGCCACCAATCCAGTGCTGTGCTGACCCTCATTCCGTTTGTCGTTAGGTGGAGATGACGGGCGTCAGTATTGCCGCGCACGCATGCCCGAAAGCCATCTTCCTCGGCGTTGAGGCCGCGCGTCTTGGATTTACATTTTGTCACGGCGTACAGGCTATATAGGTGCGATCCGGGCGAACCAGACCATAGGGTCTGGTTATAGTGACCTTTTTAGTCTAGTTGGGAACATGCTTGCCCGGACACGTGCTCTTACACATTTACAGAATGATCTGATCTAACCTAATCACCCTTGTTTCTTTCCAACAACCCCTATTCATCCCGGCTATTACACCATACAGTCGATCATTTTAGCATTTATTCATCGTGATAAAAACAAAGTAAAATATTTATCTCTGGGCTGTGCCACCACTAATACAGTATAGGAAAAGACCATTGCACGAGTCCGGAAACGAACAGGAAGGGAGTAAAACGCATATCTTGGAGATAGAACTATACATTGTACAAAAGGTGCATCGAGGTCTTCATGGACGCCTCAAACCCCTCTGCTTGAGCTGTTCAAAGAGCGCAAATTGGGCTCGCCTCCGGGGAGTAGCAGATAGGGCACGATTACATCACGTGACTATGCCATTCTTGCACTAAGGCAAAGACGAGGAGGGCGACGGCGACGGCCACATTTTTCGGGCAGTGGAAAGAGGAGCGGTATTAGAGCCTTGGTATATATGGGATGTCTATACTAGAGCAACCGGGTTTTGAGGGTCCGCACAATGAGCTTTGAGGCCTGACGGCAGAGGAGGTGTTCAGAGCTTCTCTCAATATGTTGCTGCGGTTTGGTTCAAACAGCAAGAGTTTTATTTGACATGGAATGCTTTGGAACTGGTCCCTTTCAAGTCTACAAACCATCAGGCCAATATACCCAAGGCCTTTGGTAACATCTACACAGGTGAAATGCGGTTTCTTGGGTATATCCCACCTTTCGCTCAACACAGTGAGCGCTTTAGTAGCCCTCGGATAAAATTACCCTCCAAACTAGCTCGTCCATAAGGTATGAAGGACGACACTTCGACAAGTATTCTATGAGTTCATCCAGTTGAGGGTATAGTGAATTACAAAAACATTCAAAGACATGGTCCGTAATCCTTAATCAAGCAACACCGCTCGCAGAATAGTAAACAACCTTCCCCCTGAAAGCCCGCTTAAGCTCATGCAGCCGAACAAGATAATCAAATAGTGACTCATCATTCCCCCGTTTCCGTTCCCCAATAAGTGGAAGCCCGACCTTCGTGTACCCACTCCAGGGTTGGATCACCTGTTCCGAAACTCCCTCCTGAGCGTCGTCGTGGCTGCAGATCTTCCCTTGCTCCGTACACCGTTCAACGAGGAGCCACCGCAGGATTACCTGAGACCTTTCTGCGAAGCGGTAGGCGTAGATTCATTCCTTGGATCGCTCGCTAAAGTACGATACCTTGGCTCCGGCGCGAATGAGATATTTGACCACATTGAATTGTCCCTTGGCGCATGCGATCATGACCGCGGAGCCGATTGCGTGGCCCTCGTAGTTCAGATCCGCGCCTAACAACGCGAGTGTGCGACAAGACTCTAGCAGTCTGTGTGCAGCTGCAATGCTGAGGGGGCTGTCGTAGTCCTCAGGTTCCAAAAGGAGCATATTGAGCATGGTCGTCCTCCCTAGAACGTGTAGCATTTCGGTTATGTACGGCATCAAATTCGCAAGATGTGGCACGGGGATTGGCTGATCGTGGAGTTCATTGTGTGAGACAAGCTGGTTACGAAGCAAATATCTTCGCTGCGTGTGAGAGTGCCTCATCCAATTAAATATAGCACTTTGTTTATCTCGGTTGTTGTGGGGCAGAAGAAAGTCCCGAAGCAGCATGGGCGGAGCCATTTCTGTTGGCGGGTTGTATGTGAGGATCCAGGCTGTTCCGACGGGAATACGATCGCACCACGTCAAGTATGGTAGAAACATGCTGACACTTTTCGAGTCCCCAGCAACGATGGCAGCATCAAATACCGTGCCGGCTCCCTTGGGGGAGCGAGATGTGGAGATATCGGCCCCATTCTCCAGTAGATATTGAAGCGCAGCATAAGACTTGTTCTCAACGGCTTCATACAGCGCACAGTGCCATGCTGCACCAGCATATCCAAGGCCACATCGTTGTCTTCGCGGGCAGAGTGATGGACAGGCAGAAATCCGTGATGTAAATTTAGAATCTCACCTACTGTAGGAGCAACCATAGAGCTGTTTTTAGACCTAAGGTAGTCCGTCAACCAATTAATGTTGGGATACTCCTGGAGACAACGTATCATTGGCGGCCCGACCGATGATAGATAAAATCAAGGATAGTTGCCAGCCCGTCCATGTTCTCCCACTCCATATTCTTTCGTAGGTTGCATTCAGGGGTGGGGGCAGTTTCTGCAGTGCCGCCTTGCGATCTCTATCTGTTGGTAACTGGCAAAGGTAGTCCAACTGGCAGCTGACCCAACAAAACCTAATTCCAGGTTAAAGTTAGACTCGCTGTGTATTCAAAGGAAGGTGATTTGCATTCGCTGAGCTCCGCAAATCAGCGCCACGATGATTTCCTCTTCTAATGTTCGCCTGCGAATTCGAAGTTTGCGCATCTGAATTCGCTTCTTCAATTCCGCCCTGACATACAACTGGACATCCACGGTCTGCGCAGCGATCTCAATATATCTAAGTTCCATTCGTACCAGCTAGTCTTTGTTAACGAGTCAGGGTGTGATAAACGAGTGGGCTTTAGGCGCATAGGTGGGTCCCCCCTTGCGGTAGCGCCTATCTAGATATCCAAGTTCCATCGCGATCAACGCTACTAGATTCTACCAGCATATTCCTAAGATGGAATAATGCTATCACGCAGCTTTTAAGGTTTAACACATGGTTCTATGTTTGAAGACTTTATTGAGTAGCTTTTATATTATTGTGGAAAGTAGCCTGCGCCTAAATTAGTTCTGGTCGTGGATAATGCCTCCTTTCACTACACTAATAAGATAATAAAATATGCTTAAATACGGGTGTCAAGCTAGTATATCTACCCCCATATTCGCCAGATCTAAATCTAATTAAAGAATTCTTCACCAAGTTAAAAGCCTATATCAAGCAAAACTAGGGCGTATATAAGGATGACCCTGGTCAAGGCTTCGATAATTTTCTTAAAGGGTATGTTAATATTGTTAACGATAAAGGGCAAAGCATTAAGGGCATTTCCGACATGCAGGTATAACAATAGAGCATACGCCTTAAAATTGACCGACCTGGTAGGTACGGTGGTGATCGCCACGGAGGGCCTTGAAGCATCAGGAAAGAGACTGAGGAGGCAATGGAACAAGGGAAACTTCGTTATAGTGTTTGTAGGTAATCCCTCTTTGCTTACCCTTGCTTGTCTTTCCTTGGAGTCATCATCAACTGAACATCGTTTATTGAACATAAATAACATCCATACTTGCTTCATAACCTAATAATGGTTGCAATTGTTGCCGGACCCGGTCTTGTTGCCCCCGTCATCGCAGGAATCCAGAGTGTTGGAGGGTTTGCTACTGCTGTATCTTCTGCCGGCGCCATTGTGGGCGCTGGCGCAGCCGTTGCAGAGGGTGCTGTTGTTGGAGCAACTGCGGCTTTGACAGCTGCTAGCGTGGTATCTGAGGTGGGCGTTGCGCTCGCAGTCGGCGAATCCGCAGTGGGTGCGGCCGCATACACCGTCGGCGCAGCCGCGCTCGAAGGCGCCACGACAGCGGCAGTGTCGGGGGCTGCAACAAGTGGTGCGATCACAGGGGCAATTACAGCTTCTTCCCTTGCTGGCCCACTGGCAATGGCCCTTGTTGGTGCCGATGGATACACATGGGACTGTTGGAAGCCTGTCGTGATGGATGAGTCGAGCAACTCCTCCCGTGGGATTATCCTTCATGATCTTCTCCATCATCCAAATATTCGAGAAGTAACGGTCAACGAACACAGCATTCAAGTTAAGAACATTCGCAACGAGAAGTTCGTTTTATCGCCTGTTTCAATTGGCAGCGACCTTGCCTTTCATGCGGTTCGGGTTTAACCCGCCTCCTCAAATGGCTTATGTCAAAATTTGTCGCCTTACGGTGTGCCGTTGACGGCATCCAATACAGAGGCACTCGAAATGATTCGTAAAAGAGGTCCAACGTATCGCGGTTCAAGAAAACTCGAAGAGCAGAGACATTTGCGCCAGTCTTGCAATCGAATCTAATGTCAGATAATTCCAGTGATTTTAATGCATTTTTCATCGTACGAGTCAAAATATTCTTCTAAACGCAGTCTGTCGCATTCTAGCGGCGGCACCAGTACGATGATATATTCTCTACAAATACATCAGATCTACTCAGGAAGCTCTAGCATATCCTACATTCGGAGCTGACCTTCTAGGAGGAGTAGGATTGGCTCTTAAATGGGTACAAATTCCACTGATATGAACTCATTTATCAAGCTCCTCTCGATGATCAGGAGTGTATCATCACTAGATTCTTGCTGGATGAAGGCGAGAATCTCATACTGTTGTGGAATACAGAGGGGAAATAGGCAGAAGAGATCTGTAGCAGCTACACCGATGTAGCATACAATTGATGCTATATATATGTTGACCAGTTCGCTCACCTCTCTATCTAGGGTGCTGCTGAATCTCAGTGGTAATAAACCACCAACCAATGTCAGATGCCGGCTCACTTTTCCGGATCACAAACAGGCCTCAGAGTGGGAACGAGCGGCATCTTGCCCAGGTTGAATTTCCAACGCAATATCCCAATTGTTCTTATCGAAAACAGTTTCATTATCATGTCGGATGTATGATCTTCCACCCCGTAGCCCAAACCAGAACATACCCCGCCTTTGGGCAGAGCTCCAACCATCTCCACCCCCATACCTAAACCTCACAGTCAGGACCCACCAACGCCAAAGACAGAGAAAGTGAATCTGCGAATAGCCTTCAAAGACCATTCATATCTAGGATGGCCGACGATTTCGTTATTACTCAAGCCGTCGTGTGGAGGCTGCTATACTCTTCACCTGAGTGGGAAGAGATAAGCCATCCTTGGGGTTCTGCTTTCTCTGTCAACCCCGATCTACCACTGCTACGATCATGGGATGGGGTTTCAGGTAGCCAGCCCAGCGACAGCGGCAGGATGTTAGCAAGGCTGCCTCGTGGGCAACTGGATACCTCAAAAGCCCGAAAGTCGTTTCTAGCTACACACGCTGACCACGGGATATGGGATCCTACTCCATTCATTTCATTCATGCAATCATCGCAGGAACTGCAAGATATCATCAACTGGAGGAAGAATAAACGAGGCAATCAAAAAATCACAGTGGTGAATCCAAATATTCGAATTGACAAAGGCCTTCCCGTCCTTAATATGGCGGACGAGATGCGTTACTATGGAGTCCCCGATCCCTACGGCAGAGGGAATAAATACTACAAGAATCACTACATCTGTTTATGGGAAGTGACGGAAGAGGAGGTTGTGGGAACCTGAAAGTGGCATAATTTACTCAAAACTGATGGGTGGTATGAGCAAGTCATCTTGCCCGCTTTCAAAGAGCATAATGACCAGTACGATGCCCGTAATAAGGCATTCAGAATGTTGGCGCTACGGGATGCTTTGTTCGATTCTACAAATATTTGCGGCTGCAGTGAGACTGAAGAATATGGAGATTCCTTTGGGGACGAATCTAACTCCTCTGATGAGGTTGAAGAGAATAACGCAATGGATGATGCGCTGAAGATACTTGAGGAGGTATGAAGAAAAGCAAGACTTGGTGTGAATTAGCTTGATATTGTATTCAGAATTTTCCCATAACATTGGAATAGCCTCTACCGAGGCACACGCGGTGTTCTAAAGTAGCAAGTTGTCCTCCATCGCGTCTCATCCGTTTGTGGGGGTTTATGATCCATGAGAGCTACCTCAAAACCGGCCTGCCTCGAATTCCAAATTGCTTAGGCAGCATAGATGCAGAGGTCAGCCGATCCAGACAAGTTTTTGATCCGTGTCCCACCCATGTCTGAACCTCGCTCGTACCCCGCTCACAATAACTGAGTTGAAGTCTTCCCACATGATTTTGAATTCAGGCCCTCAAACGGTGAAACTCAATACTTTGTTTGGAACGCGGAAATTCAAGTGATGCAGCAGCGGAAGCACATCTGTACACGTTGCCAGAAAGGCTTCAGTACGGCTTATGCCAAGCAGCAGCATATATCAGACTTACTAAATCATCATCTCTGCCATTTTTGCTCCTCGCCGTTGGATTACCTAACTAAAGAAGGGCTTAATAAACATCTTAAGGATAATCATAACATACGCACGACCTGTGATCGTTAGTTCAGCGCACCCCGCCAGCTATTCTAGCATGACATAGATAAGCATAATATATGTGTGTTATGTCATCAGTATTTTAATAACCCGTCTAATTTAAAAAGCGTTCGTTTATCATTCAATACCGGTAACAAGAAGCTAAAAAGATATCCCATAGCATAAGATTTCTCATACTAAAAGGAACATTAGCTGTCCTGGCTGCTCGCGTTAGTTTCCCACGAATTCTGTAATAATGTTGCACCTTGAAGCTGATATTAACAGATTGCCAGTTCCGTTTTTGCCCGTGATCGGTGCGGAACCTTCTGTCCGCGCGAGGAAGAGGACCATCGGAACCATATGCGCCTGGAGGCGCAGATCTATCAGCGAATTGGGCCCCATGCGTCGAATCCAAAGTTTGTGAGCTGGGATCCCGAGACGTGTTGTCTCACACTGGAGTATCTGGCACATGGGAATCTGCGCGACTACGTGCGAAGCAACCGCGCTACTAGTGTCATAACCACTGATCTTCGCTGGAAATGGGCGCGGCAGGCGGCGCAGGGCCTTTGCCTGCTTCACGATGCCGACGTCATCCATTGTGATATATCGCCGAGGAACTTGCTGCTAGACACTGAGCTGAACTTGAAGATCTCGGACTTTGGCGGTTCTTCGTTCCGCGGGTCTGTCCCGGCTGCGTTTGCGAGTACACGCTACTACCGCCCGGGCTACAACTGGGATGATCCTCCTCACGTCAATGATGATATCTTTGGTCTAGGGTCTTTGTTATACTTTATTATGACCAGCACGTATCCCTATGAGGAGGTTCCCAGTGACGAGGTTGAGGCGCGGTACGCGAGGCTGGAGTTCCCGGATGTTTCGCACCTCTCCTGTGGAAACATTATACAAAAGTGTTGGAACTCGAAAGTAGATGCGCGTCAAGTATATGATTGTTTCAAAAGCTAACTGCTTCAAACACGTGGGGAGTCTAATTTGGTAAGTTATGATTACCTTAAAAGAAATAATGTAGCCCGTGCATCTGCATTAGCCTTTTTCTTTTCTTTTCTTTCTTTTTTTTGTCCATCTGAGAACGCTTTTACCATCGACTTGCAGGAGCTTTTGCGGATACAATCGGTATCCATGCGCGAAAATCCAAGCAGAAGGGTACATTGACGACTCAATTTTTTTGCACTTAAGAGGTTATAAATTACAAATCAAGGATGCTGCGAAATCCGGGCGTACCCTGGATAATACTGAACTCTACTAGCTTACTTACTTTTGAAAATTTAAACCATGCGTATCACTGGATGAGGTTTATGATCAAAGTATTTCACTTGTTAGACAGATCCATTTATTATTAACAACATACATCAATAACCTGAACCCGCACAACCATAAATGTAGGCCTCAAAAGCCCTAGCATAAACCTGCATCCCCGCCACAAAACCTTCCTCCCCTGCCGGCCTCCAGTCCAGAATCTGCCTCGCACGCACACTCGAGCCGCGAAACGTCGTGCCAAACGCCTGCGCAAAGAGATCGCCCCCGGCACCACTCAGAATAACTTCACCTTCAAATCCCCAGCACCTTGCCATAGCCTCGATGATATCACGCATGCTCTCTTTACTCGAAACGAGGTCGAAGACTGGGTATACGCCTGTCCCGGAGATTGAAGCGAGTTTGTTGATTGCGCAGAGGAATGCACGCGCTGCGTCGTCGACGTGGAGGAGTCCCGGGCGGGACGAGGGGTCGAGCGGGATCTCGATGGATTGTGTGTCTCCGCGCTTTGCGGACTCGAGGAGTGGGATAAGGAATGGAGTCCAGATCGTCGATTCGCGGCCATAGAGAAGTGCAGGGCGGAGGATCATTACATCGAGAATATCAGCCATGTTTAGGATCTTCTTTTCCAACTCAACGCGCCATGCGACTAGCGCTGGGGGAGCTTCAGCAGAAGAAGAAGACTCCAGACCTAACGGGACAAGATCGCTTGTCCCCGAAGACCCCTGCACCCACGTCCCCGAGCAGTATATAAACCCAAGCTTCGGCCTCGGCCCGTTCATACCGCTGCGCTCATATTTCGCCTCCCTCTCCCTGCCGACGGCGATCACACTCTCGAGGATAGCATACGAGCCCTGATTCGCGCCCGCGGCGTCGATAACAATATCGATTGTCTCGGAGCGAATAACGGAGAGATATGGCTCGGGGTCCTCGACGGGATTCGGGCAGAGGACAGGGATGATCTCGTTTCGGGCGAGGAGAGATGCTTTCTCACGGGAGCGGGCCACGCCATAGACGGTGTGGTGGCCGGATTGCACGAGGATGGTTGCGATGCGGTGGCCTAGGTAGCCGGTTGCGCCGAGGATGAGGATTTTGGGCATTTTTCCTTTTTGGAACAGCGGAGAGAGGTCTAGAACGTGATGATGGGCCTTGAGTTGGGTCTTTATTTAGCGAACGGCAATGGTTTTATTCTACCAGGATACCTAGATTTGCCTCATATACACGTCCTCATATTCGGATCTAACGAAGCTAGAGGCCGGAGACCGTGATGCGTCCCATGTTCACCGCGGTTATTCTCTACGTTTGCTACTAAACCCGACAAGACGACTAAAGACCTGACGATCCAGATGACTCTGACACCCAGAGGTGCCCGAATGCTTATTCTGTTTATTCTCCACCAGTATGCGGCTTAAGACCGGAATTCCTTTGCTGTGGTTGGAGAGATCCTGTCTGGAGTCTCCCATCTTGCAGCTTTCCTTTTGCAGCGCGATGTAGGGCTGGAAGTGCAAGACGCAGATAAGCGATGCTTACCCCCCTTAACTCCGACAGTCGATCCGGAGTAGATGACAACCACGGCCCACTTTGAATGACAAAAAGTGGGCGAGCTATTACTCATCTTGCATTGTCTGATGTCATTTACTATGGACATGTATGTCCCTGGCTTTGCGGGAGATTGTGTAGATATAAAGGAACGAAGTTCTCGGGGAAAATACGCTGTTCTTCAATTGGGACGAAGTAGGTACATACAATAGAAGCCACCAGACAATTTGATACATGAACTTTTTACAAGAGCTACCGCGCGCTGAAGGAAGTAAAATAGCAAAAAGACCAGTCCCATTCTCACTAGGAAAACACCTTAAAATGCCTGCAACGCCTCCATAACAACAGCCCGTGGAATCACCGCGCCGTACCTAGAGTCATTAGTCCCAGTGTTCAGCCACAACACGGGTCAATATATTTATTTGTGGATCAGACTCACCCATAACACTTGATATGATCCAATAATCTTTCCGCGACAGCCATAACCCGCTCAGCCTGCACCTTCGCAACCGCCGCATTCTGGCACAGGAAGGCCCACACCTGGATGGGCGTTAGTTCGTCGTCCGTAGGTAGCTGCGCAGACAGCTCGAGGAGTCGGTCGAGCGTTGTCCGCGACACGTTCAGAAGCTGCTCCTGCTCCTGCGAGTGCCCGTGCCCGGAGTCTGGGTACAGGCGGAAGACCGACGCCGTTAGGGTCAGGGCGTGCCCGTGGCCTGTTGAGGCGTCTGGCGATTTTAGTGCAGAGCGGACGTGGTCGAGGCAGGGGCCTTCGAGGCTGCGAGATGTTAATTCTTGCACAGTACGGGAAAGAGGAAGTGGTGTAAGGTTAATGGGCGGACCTGAGGATGAAGTTCATCGCAACGACGACATCGCCCTGATCTCTCAGCGGCGACGGAGTCCGCTCGGGACCTGATTCAATAATTGAACGCGGACTGGCCGATAGACTCGGTACGCCATCCTGCACGATGAGGCGACGATTATTGAGATGGTCGCGATCGACGCCGACTGTTGCTGTCGCAGAGGCAGGCGACGACTGTCGCGAGCCCAGCGCGAGGATTTCCTGCGGGACGGGTGGGAGAATGATGTGATTCTCTTCGATAATATGTCGCAGCCAACTGATCTCGGCACTTAGCCGGCGAGTCTCGCTCTGAAGGTCTGTCCGAGTGGTCCGGAGGGTGACGACCTCGGTTTCGAGGGATTTAATATAGCCTTCTTTCCGAAGGCGATAGTTTCTTTTTTTTTTTATTAGTGCCAAACGTGATAAATAAAGGCGAAAGACATAGGTGGGAGATTATGTACTGCTGCGCCCTCCTCAGCTGCTCCTTCCGCTTGGCGCTTTGCGAGACCGATCCCTCACTATCATCATCTGCTCAAGTGGAAACAGCATTCTACATCAGCGCGGATCATAATTAAAGACGGAGGAATGGCACCTTTCAACGACCAGCGATTGGTAAAGCCCTTGAGTTTGTTCATGGTGGGTTTATTGTTTGAGATTGTGTCACTGCTGCAGGGCAGGGGATGATGATGATGGACGATGTTTGCTCAGCTGAAACCTGCAGAATCAGGCGAGTTAAGCGATGCATAATCACCGCTTTGCCGCTTCCAGCAATCCGGCGCTTACTGATCATTCCGCAGCCTGCCCAATGGGGAAATATGCGATAGAGTCATCAGAGTTTATTTTGTCTAGAGTATGGAGGATCTGTCATGGTGTGGGTCGGCGTGATTTGCGATCAGTCCCTGGGAAGGTATATAACTCTCGTCTTCCGACTGGTAGTAGACATAGAATTCCCCCGCCAAGCTGTTCTTAATCGATTCCGCCTTCCTGTTACCCATTTATATAACTCTATTTACTCTATATGATGCATTTTTCTCTTGCCAGTGTCCTGCTTCTAGCAGCCTCTCTCGTTGATGCCCGCCCAGGTAGGCCTAACAACAAGGCCATCTACGTCCTAACAAACACGGCCAACAACGCTGTCATCGGTCTTCCCATCGACCATAGGGGATATCTTGGAAAAGGAGATGTCACATTGACAGGCGGCCGAGGCGGCAATGCCCTGGACTCTGACGGGGAGCCTGCTGGCCCTGATGCGTTGTACAGCCAAGCACCACTGACTGTTGCTGGAGAGGTACCATTCAACCCTACCTACCCACTTTCCAAACTAACATTGTGATGTCTCCCAGTATGTCTTCGCCATAAACCCCGGCTCAAACACCCTGAGCATGCTCGTCGCAAACCACCGAAACCATCAGCTCCTCTCCCTCATCGGCGAACCCGCCTCGATCCCCGGAGAGTTCCCCATATCCGTCGCGGCCTCGCCGAAGAACAATCTCGTTTGCGTTGCAACAACGGGGGCAAAGGCAGGGATATCCTGCGCAACATACTCCGAACACGGTCTGTCAGCGCTCGATGACCTCCGTCCCTACGCGCTGAACCAAACAACGCCACCTAGCGGTCCCCCGAACACAGTCACGCACACCTTCTTTTCAGAAGACGAGTCCCACCTCCTGACTACCGTGAAGGGCGTGCCAAATACCTCGAATAAAGGCTTCCTCTCCGTCTTCCCCGTCGAGCACAGCTCGTCAACCAGTCCCTGCAGCCCCCAGGATCCATCCACATCTATAACCCTCGCCCGACACGACACCCGCACCTCCTTCAACGGCACCTCACTCCTCTTCGGCGCCGCCACTATCCCCTCAACCTCAAACATCCTAATCACAGACCCTTCCTTCGGCGCTGCACTCGTGAATCTAAACCCCGAAACAAACCACGCAAGTCTCTTCTCGCGCACCGAAATCCCAAACCAAAGTGCAACATGCTGGGCCTCCTACTCCACCACACGCAAAAGCGTCTTCGTGACGGATGTAGCTCTCAACCGCCTCGTCGAACTGGACGCATCTGATGCACGGATTGTTTCGATCGCGAATCTCCCCAATAATGATCCTGGGTATACGGATCTCTATGTCGATGGGGATATCGTCTATGCGCTGTCGCCCGGGAACGGGACGACCGATGCGGCGGTTGCGGTTTTCGATGCGAGGGCTAACAAGCAGGTGCAGCATGTTTCGCTTGCAGAGTATGGGGCGGATAGGAATGCGGTGGGGGTTGCGTTTTTGCAGGTTTAGATAGAGTGGTTGTGTTGTTTTTGGACAGGTCGAGCTGGGGCTACGATGTGGTGTTTGGGTTGTTGGTAGTGAAATAGCCTCTCTGCCGGAGGCCTATAGATTTATCTGCTTGCTTAAATGGCGTCTGAATGTCATTCATCGTTTATATCTAGTTTCGCTGTCAGATAGCATTTCTGCTTAACCGAACTTTGCATTCCGCCGTACCATACTGCGGATCCTCTTAGACAGGTGTCACAATAGCAAGATGTACGGTATATCATGCGGTTTGGGCTACCGCTTTTTCATTGAATCACGAAAGGTCCAGTGGGGAGAATATTGTTTACTAGTAGGGGTAAGTGAATGACCTCGTATTCAATATCAGCTCATTGGCACGCCCAGCGACGCTGCCCATAGCTCAGCCATCGAGGTACTCACTCGGACATGTATATAAGACTGCGCATATACCCAGCACGGACGCTCCCATGACACTAACTACCTGGAGCGGATCATCACACATCCCAGGTCTTTTAGCCAACTATCTAACAGGACGACCAGTCAACATGACCACCTCCATAGACAAGCCCACCACACAAGCCCAACAGCTCTACGATAACGCCGCAGCAATCTACGACCGCTACAATAGGGACACCACAACGGCCGTCGCACGCTTCATGCTCTCCCTGGCCCCGAAGACCGACGCGGAATCCGTAATCCTGGATAACGCCTGCGGAACGGGGGCCGTCACGTTCTCGCTCCTCGATTCCCTGCGCAGATCTCCGGAGGAGAAGGAGGAGGAGGGAAAGGAGACAGGACCAGATCCAGTCATAAGAATAATACCAGCCCACCCAAAAATCCACGCGGTGGATATCTCGCCGGCGATGGTCGCATCTGTGGTCCAAAAAGCCGAACAATTCCAACTCCCACCGGGAACCCTACAGACAGGCGTAATGGACGCGCAAACCCTCGCATTCGCAGATAACACCTTCACGCACTCGTACATGAACTTCGGAATCTTCTTCCTCCCCAACGCCGCGCGCGGCGCAGCCGAGATCTACCGCACGCTGAGACCCGGCGGAGCAGCGTTCGTATCTACGTGGGAGAGTCTCGGGTATCTAGATCTTCTCAGGAGTGCACAGAAAGCCGTGCGTCCCCATGATGTCGAACGGGGATTATTGTTCCGGCCGATGTATTCGGAGGAGTGGTTCTCCGAGGGGAAACTACGGGAGACGTTGGTTGTGGGGGGGTTTGTCAATGAGGATATTGTGGTTCATCGGGTGAAGACGGTTCTTGTTGGGGATGATCTCGATGGGCTTGTCCAGACGATGTTGTTGCCGTTTGGGGAGATGATGCAGGGTTGGACCGGGGAGGAGAGGTTTGCGTTTAGGGATGGTGTTAAAGATGGGTTGAGCGAGGAGCAGAGGGGTTGTCGTTGCGTGGATATGCGAGCTTTTGTTGCTGTGGCGCTGAAATAGGGGTCTTCCTCGATTATGTAGTGCTCTAGAAGTAGCAGACCAGGCAAACATAGCCCAGATCCATCTCGATCGGCGGTCTTACGACATCACATCTGGTCAGTGTCTCCCTCTTAAAATTCCAGGCATTCATCAGGTGCCACGCTTTTTTTTTCTTTTTCTAAATGGCTGCAGCCTCGAATAAGCAATAAGACAACTGCATAGGACGCTCGCTGGTTAGGGCGGATTGACTCTGATCCTTAGTGGGTCGGTCGTGTAGGTTTGGAATACGAGACCTGGTCCGCTTCAGCGCCACTCCCGTCAAGCATATCAGATACATAATATAAACCGCCACTGTGTTCACCGTGTCTCAGTTGTGCGTGTCTGTGGCTAAACCTAGATCACGCCGCTGCATCCTCCTAACACTGACACAAAAAAAAAGCAATGTGAGGTCTCGCAGTTGAATAGGGTTCTGGGCGTCACATTAGGTTTATTCCGTCTCTTCCAAGTCTACAGACTCTTCGACGGTCTAGCCATGAAGATCCCCGCCCTAACTACAGCATGCATGCTGCATTCAAATTGTGCTGCACGACTCCAGTAAACGGAACGCGTCCACTGCAGGCCGGAACTGTTATTCGATCGTCGAGGCAGATCATCCGCGTGTACTTCGAAGGTACTGGCCCATTCTGCGTCGGGGCGAGCAAAGGCGCGATGGGGAGTGCCACCTCTTCAGGAGAGAGGGAGACGATGGCTTATTTGAGACCAACACATGAACAAACGACCGAGGACCTTCGGTTCGAGGTTTGTGGTGTCGCGGATTCGACATGGAGCATCATTCATTATATAGTGGGTTGGCCCTAGAAATCTTGGAAACGGCCAGCTTGATCCATCTGCACACAGTGGGTCACTCCACTGGTGGGTTGTAGTATGAGTGCTTTGCTCCAAAGCTGCCCGCCGAAACTGATCGCCGTTTCCTGCCCTGGCGCACAAGGGCCAGCATTTATCGCGGTCATAGTACATCCAAGCACATCCCCCAATTCCATCATATGAGACTCAAGTTGTCTTCTCGCACGCATGCGGTTTGTGTTTCCCTTTGTTCCGCTCACTCGGGTGCTAAATTATGGCGGTGGCGGGATTAATATATCTTCATTGACGTACTTCGGGGCTGTCCGGCCAGTCATTTCACCCCGACTCTTGCTGTTGCTCCACTTTTGGAAGCGTCAATGTTGGCCATGTGAACATCGGTAGTTGATACATCCCTGCGTAAGTCGAAACATCGGAGCTAATATATCGCGCTCACAAGAAGCGCCCAGACGCCCAGACGCCGGGCCCACCACTTGTGCACATAGGGATATATTTAGTCGCCTCAGACGTGCTCTAACCCTGTGGGGCTGACTGAGGCGGCGCGCTCAGATACCAGCCTAGTAGGGCGGCGCCAAGGTGATAAGGCTGGGCGTCTCGATTTCCTGCTAGGCACCTGTTTTTCACCCCTCCCCTGCCGCCGCCAAGGGCTTGGGGGCCGGCCCTGCGGCAACACCACATCGTCGTGTGTTCCTGTGTCGAGTTCTCCTGACGGCAAAAACCAATCATGTTGGCCAGAACATCTATCTTGCCTAAAAGACGAACCGAGAACTTCTTGGAAGGTGTGATCTTGTCGAGCTTCGGCGAAGAGAAGCAATTATCATACTTGGCGGGTTCTCCAAGCATGCCCACGATGCCGCTCAATCTAGGTAGAAGCTGAATTCAGAGCTCAGGAAAGCAGGCGCCAGCCTGATGATGCTGAACGCATGTATGCATGTATCGAATGATCGCGACCTTACCACAACCCTGGCAGCTCTGACACCTCCAAAGTATCAGGATACTCGAGATAAACACCACCCACCCACGTCATTGAGAGATCGTCAGACCACCTCCACCACCTAGTACTATCATTGGCGCTTGGCAGGGCTGGAGGAACCGCTTGGCACGCCGAGTCCCTGCCCAGGTGCCAAGCGATCCCGCCCCTTTTGGTGTTTTGACCGGCCAGCCGGAGGGAAGTAGTCCTGTTGTTGTACCCACATGGGTCACCTCACTTCTTCCTGCCCCAGGGCAGGGGAGTTATATGCGCGATTTTCCCACACCAGTCGCGGACGATGTGCTCTGCAGTCTCTTGCGCCTTCCGCCATGCCGACTTTGGATGTGAGTGAGCTGAATGTCGTCGTTGCGGTTTTGGGTACATCGCCTCGGAATACCTATCGAACGGGCTAATACCCAGCAGGCGGCTTCATTACATTATATTCGCTGTTTTCGGTGAAGATTAAGACGAGGTGGTATCTGGGCGAAGCGTGTATGAGTTCTTCTCACTGCTACCTTTTTGGGGTTGTTGAGCTAACCCTAACTTCTTCCACAGTACCCGCTGTTCTCGCCGGCATCGTTCTCGGTCCATACGCCGCCCGATTCCTCGACTCGACAGAATGGGGGTCCGCAATCAGAGGCCAGCAGGATGCGATCACTTTGGTACGCCCTCGACATCATACATAGACAAAAATAACCACGTGCCTGTCCTCCGGAACTAAATTAACATGAGCATGAGCAGGGGATGTGCCGAGTCGTCATCGGCGTTCAGCTGCTTATCGTGGGATTCCAGCTACCGGCTAAATACCAGCTGCATCGATGGAAGGAGATGTTTATTTGTCTCATCCCGAATATGACACTCATGTGGCTCTGCACGTCAGCTTGTGTGTTCCTCGTCATACCCGAGTTGCCTCTTGTTCGTCTATCTATCTATCCATCCCAAAACCTGCGAGTTTGATAAATAACTGATAGATGTTCTGGCGCAGCTCAGTTCCCTCGTGATAGCCTCCTGCGTAACCTCAACGGACCCGATCCTCTCGCAAGCGATCGCCAAGGGCCCATTCGCCGACCGATACGTTGCCCGAGACCTGCGAGAACTGATATCCTCTGAAGCCGGCGCCAACGATGGATTCGGGTTTCCCTTTTTGATGCTGGCTACATACCTGATCCGATATACGCAGGGGGATCCGGATGAGAATACCGGCCACCATGCACATCGATCTTTACACATCCGAGCAGGCGATGTCGGGCACCAGCATGGAGGACTGGGCAAGGCGATGGAGATGTGGTTCGTTGAGACATTGCTCTACTATGTGATTATGGGGGCGGTTTATGGTGCTGCCCTTGGCTATGCGTGCATGTATGCCCTTCGGTTTACGCTTCGGAAGTACGACACTCCCAGCTAGACCTACATTAGTGAAGGAAGATAATGCTGACCTAACACGTTTTAGAAAATGGATTGACGCCGAGTCGTATCTCCTCTTTCCAACTGCGCTAGCGGTATGTTACCTTACCCACTGCCTCCCACTGCCTCCCACCGCCCCCTTCCCTTCCAAGCTTATAAACACTGAACTTTTTTTTTCTTAATTCCAGCTCTTTATAATCGGAACATGCGGCTGCATCGGAACAAACGACCTCCTGGCCTGTTTCTCCGCAGGCGTCGCCCTAAACTGGGACGGCGGCTTCCTATCTGAGACCGAAGCACGCCACGACGAAGTCAATCCCTGCATCGACGTGCTGCTCAATTTCGGCGGGTTCATGTACATCGGCGCGATCATCCCCTGGAATGATTTCCACCAGCCGGATACGTCGGGGATTACGTGGCCAAGACTGCTTCTTCTGGGTGTGCTAGTGCTCCTTTTTCGGCGCATACCGAGTACGCTTGCGCTGTATAGGTTTATGCCCAGGTGCTGTAAGAATTGGAGGGAGGCCTTGTTCATGGGGTATTTTGGGCCGATTGGTATGTCTATCTATCCGATGAGTTGGAGATATTGCACTAAATAAATTAGGGATCGGGGCGGTCTTCTACGCCGAGCACGCTGCGCATCTGTTCCCTGCAGTAGGCGAAGGCAGCGAGATCGAAACTGTGCTCATGCGAGACCTCAAACCCAGTACGTTCTCAACCTCCTCTCCTATAGGTAGAGAGCTCCTTTAACTTTAACGCTCCATTGTTGATCGAAAGCAATCTACTTCCTCGTAATCTTCTCGATAATAATCCACGGCCTGTCAATACCCATCCTCAGCATAATCTACCAGTTGCTCAACGTCCCGCACGAAATTGACCCTCTGGGCCCCGCCGAAGTGCGTCGGTTGAGCATCAACACAAACCTGCCGCCGAATAGCGCACTCGAACCGCGCCAACGCTCTATCTTGATGTACAACCGGTTCTCGCGCACGAAGTTCCCGGCCAATATGGGTTGGCACTTACCACATTTTAAGAGTGTCCATTCCGAGCGCAGGCAGAGGGAGGAGGAGTTTCCTCGCGTTGAGAGCTTGCAGCTTGGTGATGGGCCGAATTTGAATAGGAATGTGGATTCGTGTCCGGAGGTTAGGTATGAGTTGCGTTGAGAATGGGTTCCTGGATGTTCTGGCGATGTTCTGGCGATGTTCGCTATGAGGCATATTCTATATTTCTCTCTCTCTCCTCTTTTATTCCGTCGTATCATGTGCCTAGAGTTTGTTTGATTGCTTTGGGGTTAGGCGAATTGGCGTTGATGTGCATAGATACTGGTGATTCGCGTTGTATTTTTTTTTTTTTTTGTTTTTTTATTTCCCGACTTATAGAGGAGCTTTGGCCCTTTTACCATAACGGAAGCATAGGACTTTTCACCACAATAGTTCGGGAAGAATTAGCGACTGGAATGCATTGTATTTACCCAAAGAGGTAGCCCAAAAGGCAGTCCATCTTGTTACTTGTTTTGACTAGGAGGGCCGTTGTCAGGCAACGTCTATAAGACGGATACGCTCAAGCAACAAGGAGACAAAGGACAACACTAAGGAACCCAATAATAAAGATATCCATTTTTAACTGTCTTTGAACGTCTGTGTGAAAGGCCTTATTCAGACCATTTCCCGCTGTATAAAGGCATGTTGTATCCTGCATTTCCGAAACACCAGTGAGCGAACCTCCAGTACTGCTCTATCTCCCACGGACAATTTTACTCAACATGCCACTTGAAGACTAACTGAAAAATATCAGCCTCTCCCCGAGGTCCTTTGAGAGCTTACCCGTGGAGATTGTGGAGCAGATTGCCGACCTACTCGATCGCCCCCCCACGGTGTGCTCTTTGCGCGCCACATGCAGGTTTTTTTGCGCGCTATAAACACTTCCATTTCCCGCGCAAGTATATCCATTCAATATACATAGACTTGTCCAGAGATAGCCTTAATCCAATCCAGCGTCTCGTACAGATTCCTATGGCTGCCGAACCGGCTTCTTATGTCACCTCCCTTGTGATCGCGCCTTTCTATCGCAAGGGTGAACTTGTTGTGATGGGAACTGGGATAGACTGGACGCGAGATTGGTCAGGGGGTTTGGACTTGATGCAGGACAGCGTGCGAGTGTGGATTAACTTACTTCGGTGCTTGGTGGATTCCCTTCCCAATTGCAGGAGCTTCCGCATCAAGAAGCAAGGGTCGGGCTCGCGAGACAGCTCCTGGGCGTACCCTCATCTAACGGATGATGAGGGCTCTGCAATCGCTGGCCTATTTCTTAAGGAAGTGGCGATGCGCATAGAGACACTAGACCTGTGCCAGGTGGACTTCGACTCTGTAGCTGCCGAGCGCCACTTATACGTACCATATATCGACAATAACTTCTTCCCGCCGCATACTCCGCGTGCGAGCCGCGTATCAGCTCGCTTGGCCAGCCGCAGGTCTTTAGACCGGCAAAGGGTAGCAATGGCTAACAAACCACCCTACATCTCAACCCTCCTCTCCGCAGCTCCAAACCTGAAAAGTCTCAAATTGAGCCACATGCCTGCTAACCTCACCATGAAAGCGCTCGCCTCGGCGGGCCACCAGTTCCAGCTGGAAGAGCTTGATCTGAGAGGCATGGACCTGAAGTCAACTACACAGGGTTCGCTATTCTTGCAAGCGCTTTGCCGCCATGGGAGAACGCTGAAAAGGCTGTCACTGAGGCAGGTGATAGCTTCCGACTTTCTGGCGGTCTTCGACACCCTCCACCCCGACGGGTTCCCTGCTCTCGAAGAATTCCACATCGAAAATGTCACCCAGCTGGAAGGATTGGGTGCTGCTACAAGCTTTTCCTTCCTTGGACCCCAGGGACCCCACTGGTGGACGCGCCAAAGCGCGCCATCCTCTCATGGACGGTGAGCTACCGCAGCGCCGAGCCCGCCATCGATGATGACCCAGGATTCTATACGAGGATCGGCTATTCGGGACCCGGGTTCGGTGTTTTCCTCGAGCGCCTGGAACAGCTGACGGTGTTAGATCCTGAGCTGTAATTTACTCGATCTGTTTCTGGCGTGCATCGGTTTTGAGCCTGTCTGCCTTTGGGTTGTCTTGTCCGTTTTGCGGTACCATTTTACCGGCACATTCGCCATGCGACCACCTGACTGACTGGCTGGCCTTTTGTGTCTGCCTGTCGCTCTTGGAACTAAAGCCTGAATACCCAGACCCTCAATAAGAGAGTTGGCGGAGTTTCTGCTATAGTGGTATGTCGGTTTCGACAGGTTGGCTTAGCAATTGGATTCGGCCCTTTTAGATTGATAACCACCTTACGTTAGTTGGTAACATTGGATTCACATCCGGCTCCAAACCCAAGTGAGAACAATGTCTAAAGTGTAAGCATGTAGAATGAATGGTGATTTAGACCAAGGTCATAAAGGAACAAAAACTGGCATTCAATCAATTGTTACAATAGCTTATTTGGGTATCGTTGAAGTAGAGGGTTGAAAGTCCAATCGAGACTCACTCTAAATGTAAGAAAACAATATCACAAGCGGGCCGAAAGACCTTGTTTTCTTGCACTTCTTTGAGTCGTTGTTTACTTGTCTCATGTCGGGTATATAGGGTCCACCGAGATACTCCTCACGGGATGCAAAACTAGAATCATTTCTATAATCCCCCACTACGTATCCACTACCAACACAATCGATATAAAAACCACCATGGGGCGTCGAGATCGCAAACGCGGTTCCAAGAACCAGCCCCGCGAACCAAAACGATGTGACACCGCTGCCGGCGGGGTACTTTATTGAGTTACCAGTTGAAATCATGGAGCATATTGCGAGTTACATGGACCGCAAGACAGTCAGCATGTTCCGGCACAGCAACAAGTTCGCGACGCAATGCTGCGAGTACCCATTCAGGCGTAATTACTGCCACACGATATGCACAGACTTTTCCCGAGGGGACTTTGAGATGTTACAGCGGCGATTATCCAATCCAGCGAGCGTGTCAGCAATCGACACTCTCTCAATCTCCGCCAAAGTTCAAAAGGGAAAGCCGCGAGAAAGGCGATACAGCGCGCATATGGGAAGCGGGTTCCAATGGCAGCGCCAGACCCAGACCAGTCGACTGATGTGTCTGCAGCGGCCGAGCGTGACAAAGTGGCTGGACCTGCTTCGGCCTCTGCCTAATCTCAGGCATTTTCGTATCAATACTGACCTCAAGGGTGTTTTGCCGCCCCCTGACGTTGATTGGCCAGAGGAATATGAGTTCTCGGTTTACGACGCGTTTCTCCTTGCCATGCGCTTTATTACCACTTCAAACCTCCGTGTTCTTTCCTTGGACCTGTCGGCGTTGAACCTGTATCATGCAACTTCCTTCCGCGGCCGTGACCTTTATGAATGGTACCCTCCTGTTAGAGAGGCCATCAATGTGTACTTTCCCATGCCTGGGGAAGAAGCTATGGACAACAACAACAACAACACCAGCAGCAGCAGCAGCAGAAGTAGCAGCAAAGTCTGGCAAAACCTTGAGACCTTGAGTCTGACGTACGGAGGAGCAGAGGGTCGAGACACGAGCCGGCTGACAAACCTACTGAGCAGCGCAGCAAAGCTCAGGGTGGGTTCGCCTGGAGCGTCTAGGCAGTTGCATCGAACTAGATCGACTAGCGAGCTGCGCGCACATGCTCAACAACCTGGAGGAGCTCCATCTCATCCATTGCAACCCCGTCCCGGGGGATTTGCGCACGGCGCTCGCCAGGCTCGGCGGCACACTGCGCAAGCTAACACTATCCAAGATAGAGATGGATGACTGGCCGGCGACGTTCGCCTTCCTCCGCGACGCGGCGCTCAGCAAACTGACCGAGTTCTCCATGGACGAGTGCGGCGGGTTCCTCCTCGTCGACAAGCTGTATTTTCCCTATGACCCGGCTGCTTCGGCGCCACTGGTAGCGCTCCATTATGCGTGCAAGGGAGCGAGTTTCGAATACGTGGTGGACAAAGTCGAGCTGAGCGCGTACGAGGAGAGCATCCGGCACCCGAGCACCAGCGGCCTCCGGCCCCCGCCGGGCATCAGTCGGTTCTACCGCGCATTTACCTATTCAAGTCCGACGCCCGGGATTTCTGATTTCTTTGCCCCGCTGGCCGACAAGGTAACGCTGATCCGGCCCTGGAAAGCCACGCACCTGCTGCATGGTGTCGACAGGTTTACAGCCGATGTAGAAGGGGGCCCTCCGGTTACCTCGCTGAGTTACGTCGTCCGACATCCATGGGCGGTTGTCTAGTCAGCCATCATCATAATTATCCTCCGGGCTGGAATGATATGTTTGATCTTGAGGCCCGTGAGGCTATTATGGTTACCAACTTGATTTCTGGCTAGTAGACACGCCCGATGCCCCGAACGAGGTTAAGATGTGCATCATGCAAGCCGCACTAGAGCGCAGTGGGAGTCCCTGAAGGATCCATTTCCGCAGCCAAACGATCAGCACCGCGGGGTTTACATCCCCCCCAACGCACCACCAGGCACATTCTCGTCGGATACGGAACGGTGACTGAGGTCGGGCTGAACAGCAAGGGCGTATGTATGGCTAGTCCCACGCCCCGGTGACAAAGGGCTAAGAAGCAAGACCAAGGTCTTCTTCGATCCGCTAACTGCGGCGCCAATGCCGGACAGGTTCTGGCCGGGTGTCAGCAGGGTCTACGAGGATGAGTGCGACCCCGACCGGTTTGAGGATATCCTCGAATGGGAGTTTGATGAGAAGAAACCGTCTCGGACGGCCCTGCCAAAGCCCAAGCTCCAAGAAGAAACTAGGCCCGGGAACGAGGTGCATGGGACGTACTACTCGTACGCGAATCAGTGCTATGAAGGCATTGGCCGTGCTGTTGGGACCGACGGCTACGAGCCTTCGGATGATGACTGCTATAAGAGCATTGATGTTGACCCTATCCCGGGCCAAAGCCTCGGTCGCTACCGATTTTGTGAGTGGAACAGTTCCAATGAAATTCACTATATGGATCTCCCCTCCTCCAAGGCCTTCAAGGGTTCTTGTCCTGTTGATGATCCCAACCGCAAACTGATATACGACCACCGCCGGTATGCCTATGGGCGCTCCTATATCAGGACAAGGAATTGGGAATTCCCCCGTCTAGGTCTAAAGCATGCGGCTCCTATCTGGCGCCCGATGGAAAACGGTACAAGGGATTCGGCAGAGTCATCGCAGTCGGGAGGCGCTTCAACGCGAGGGAATATGTGTTGGTCGAGCCCATCGCAGGCCGGAAAAAGAACGACTTCATTCATCCGTTTGCCGAGACTAAGATGCCAGCCTTTCCCAAGGACTCTCCGTCGACGTCGGAGGTTTGGCCCTGGCGTGAATATTTTACCAGGAGCTTGAGTGAGCTGGTCCCGCACCTTGGTGATGCGATTTAATGGCGCTGGACGCCGCTTCACATGATTGTCACAGATCATATTCCCACATGTACTCTTGATAATCTTCCAATACAGTCTATTCTTGTTCTTACATGCCTTCATTAACATTCCACCTCACACTGGCAACCCTTTGCCCCCAAGAGCGGTCCCCGAGTGTAGCTGTCTTTTCTGAATCTCTAATCCGCCCACGTGAGTACTGAGAAAAGCGTATTATCCTTTCCATACCGTCATAGGAGTCTCGGTACCGTCGATAAACGTCTTCTGCAGGGGTTCCCGGGCCGCGGCCGACTAGTGTACTGCGAAGGTTGTTTGGATACAGCTCCGTCAACTCTATATGAAATGCCATATTTCTGGCTTTCGATATTCGAAAGGCCATGGGAATGTCCACCTGGAATAAAGCAACTTCCGGGACCATCCAGTCAAATACACGCAGGCATTGGTCTATGTATTCTATTGTCTCTTGCTCCGATGGCCCTGGGTTACCTGTAATCCACTTTTTGTACTCGCCGAGCCACCTAGGGTCATAAAGCCGTGAAATAGGGTCTAGGACTTCCTCTTGCGGACCGGCGTGTTGATCCGATGCAGGGACACGCTGGCGGAGAGCTCTGGCACAAGGGCACACCTCCGCTGCGTAGTCGCCCATGACCGCAAAGAACTGCCACGTAGAGAGCTCATCGTTGGCCATGGCGCGCAAGTGGTTCCCTTCGTCAGACGGTGCTGTCGCTGTTGTATCCGCTGGGGAAACCTGTTGGTCCGGTTGCGGTGGCGAAGGGTTGCTGGAGGAAGCTTCGCGCGTCGTTAGGTCTGTCAGCCGCGGGCAGTCGTGATCATCGGCATCTTGCGCGAATTCGTCCGGTTGATCTTTGGGTACCTGTGCGGGTGGGACTGGTACATCGGGCGCCAGTGTTGAGAAGATAGGCGCAACCGTCAGACTTGCGGGTCGCGTTTCTAGGTGTGTACTTAGGGACATGCGTGTAGATGGATCAGTTTTTTGAGTGGTCTTGCGAGTGTTGCGATGTCTGCGAGTTTTGCGTGACATCGTGTCTATCTGCAGATCGTGGAAGTAAGCACCAATTAACATCGCCCCCGTTGCGATTGGATACTAGCTGGCCTCCAATCCCTGTCTTTTCTATCTTTGCCCTGCTCTGCCCTGCGGAAAAGACATTACGCTTTTACAGCCGGTTCGCAGACCTCTGTAAAGACCAAATGATCAGCTTCAGTGGTGTCCCGGAGGGTGCGGATATGTGCGTGTGTGTGTGCGTGTGTATTATGATGTGATATTGGTCCCGTAGATGGAATGGAATCCGCAGGAAAAATGCTGCCCCAACGCACTCATTTGCGCAATACCATTGAAGTGTTTCAGCATACTTGCCATGCAACTATCACCAGCAACAACAGCATCAGCTATGTACCAGTCACCTGTCCCACTGATTCACATTCACAGCCCCCAACTCAAAAATCCTCCTTGCCCTCCTCAACCCGCTTAGTACTCTTACTACTACCAACCCCGACCGCGACTCCCCCCACCACTATCACACCCTCCCTCCCATCCATCCTATCAAAGACGAGATCCACCTCCTCAAGCGTCTTCCCCTTAGTCTCAACCCAAAACAGCCAAATAAACGCAACAAGCCCAACATTCCACCCGGCATTCATCACATACGCCCTCCAACCCATATTCTCCAGCGCAAAGGGCAAGGTAAAGACGAAGACCAGGCCAACCCCGAAATACGTCCACGCGTTCAGGCCCATGCCCTGCGCGCGGATCGGGTAGTTGAGCACCTCCGGTGGGTAAATGTACGCCAGGGGTGTCCACGCGATCGAGTACGAGCCCATGAAGAGGAAGATCAGCGCGACCGTGCCGTAGATCCCAGAGGTGTTTTGCGAGGCGGACGATGAGGGGCCGTAGAGTTTCGTGAAGATCCCGATTAGGAGGAGGAAAATGGTTAGTAGGATTGTGGCGGAGAGCGCGAGCGTGCGCCGGCCGAGCCGCGAGGCCAGCCATGTCCCCACGAGGCTGCATAGGAGGTTCCATGCGTTGAGGATTATGTTCTGAGCCATGCGGTTGTTAGTTTACTAGTTTACGAAGACCTGGAACAATTGAGCAAGGGGCTTGGTGCGCACGATTTCAAGTTGAGTGGTCGAGTCGGTTATGCCTGCGTTATCAAGCATGGTGCCAAAGTAACTAGGTTCAGTTAGCAAGCTTGAGTTCTTCGTGGGAAGCTTTGAGCGAGTTTTATTGGCTACTCACTAACTAGCAATTTGGTTTCCTAGAGAAAAATCAGCATCAAAGAAAATTTACCAGTACGAGTGGATATCGAGACATGCAGCCCATACTCACCAACAACAACCGTGGCAAGCGCACAACTAAACACCAAACTCAGGCGGCAAATGACACTCTTCGTGGTAAGGATCTCCCTCAGCGTCATGCGGCCAATCGTGGACTCCTGGTACTCCATGGCCTCGATAATGTCGCGATGCTGCACGCGCACAAGCGGATCGTCCTCGTCCCCGTTGCTGGTGACCTGCGCGAGAACCCGCAGCGCCTCAGCGTGGCGGCCCCGCGATATCAGCCAGCGAGGCGACTCCGGCACGAACGGTAGAATCACGATGCAGAGCACGCTCCAGAAACCCTGCAGCAACGAGGGGAGCCGCCATGACCAGGTTGAGTCGAATTCGGCCGTGCGGTAGGTTACCCCGGCGGCTATTAGGGCGCCTAGAATAGTATTATTATTATTATAGGTCTAACCACTCGGAGGCGGCCCCAACATGTTTTTTTTTTTT
>JOMC01000116.1:0-99816 GCA_000812125.1 Aspergillus ustus
CCCACCGCGGTGCACCGGAGTAGATAGACCTTAATCATTCTCTAAGGTTTTATTTTTTCCGAATGCAACCGAGTGTCAGCACTTTTACAACGAGATGAGGGTTTAAAATGCAGTGTAAATGATAGAAAAGAAAGTAAATGGAGGAGATAAATGCCCACGTCACGGAGTATAGTACCTGTAACTGGTGAGACTTTACAAGGGCTACTTTTCCTGATTGGTTGTTCAACGCTATATACATTACGTCGTGGCAGACAGACTTCAGGCACCCGGCCTTGCGCAGGAACACTGCCTGAAATACAGAGCCTGGCAAGCGCGGTGTCTCGATTGCGGACGTGTGGAGATAAGTCTCTTCTTGTAGGGTATGGCAGCCCCACTGGCCCTGATCTCGAAAGACCAGCAATCAGTTTCCGATGTACAGGCACCACGCAATCTATCACTTGTATTGCGCCTGACATGTCTCATGAGCGCAGTCTACAACTACTACGCCTCGAATTCATGATAATTTGGTGCTAGTGAAAGGTACCAATGAAGGTGACAAAAAAGAGGCAAAAAATCTGACCTACGCAGGGATCGAACCTGCAATCTCTTGATTCGTAGTCAAGCGCCTTGCCATTGGGCCAGCAGGCCATTTTAAACTTGGTAAACTTGTCTTACTGCTATCACTCACAGGGTTTGATGCTAGTCCCAAAAAAAGTTGGCCAAGTCGGAACCAAAAAAAAAAAAGCACCAAAAAATATTGACCTACGCAGGGATCGAACCTGCAATCTCTTGATTCGTAGTCAAGCGCCTTGCCATTGGGCCAGCAGGCCATGTTGTTGGAGAACTCTAAATTTCTTTGTCATCATACGGCAACAGCAAAAAAAACCTGGCCTACTCTCTAGCATGCTGCATAGACTCCCAAATAATAACCGATACACTTTGTTGAATCGGCAGTATTTCCTGTTCACTATTGATCAACATGAGAATATGTAGGAAGACACTACCTTTACTTCTCACTGATAACATTCCCCGGCTGAAAATATGTATCATCTTGTACCAGGCAAAAAAGCAGAATCTATGACCAACATGGTGAGAACGGTTGCACAATATATACAGTTTCTAGGGGGGTGGGTCGCTATGGTTAGATAATGGTTACTGGACTCCTAATGCCAAATCAGATTAATTGAAGTTCCTTCGTCCATGGCGTTTGGGCCTTGCAATATTCTTAGCCGACGCCCAAGCTAGTATATATATTAATGGGACCCCAGGGCAAATTCATGACTATCTGCTCTGTGCTCCTCCAACTTCCTTGAGATCACGCCCTTCTCGCAGTCTATAAATCTCTCGAGAGCTCTCTTCATTCCCTGCTCCTTCGTCCTTTTTGACCTTGTCATCCCACACACCCATATTTTCATCCTGTTCCCTCTCTAATCCCAAAACACCTGAATATTGTGAGACTTGCCCAAAATATTTGCTGCATCTACCCACCATTTACGATTACGGGATGCCAGGAATTGGAGCAACTCGGTGACTTTCTTCAACGGGGCGATACGGACAGTACCTAACAGACATGTCTCGATAACTGGACTCAGCCCATTGGTGAGTAGATGATGTGGAAAAGGACTCTTCGATCTCTGAAAGTAAGTTTACATTACCAGCTAGAGCTATATATCTTCCGCTAGCCAACTACATTTATTAGCATCCAAAAGCTGGGATTAACTCCAGAGACATTGGATACCCCTGGTATCCACGTGCTTTTATCTGGCACGACAGACGTTCCACGTAGAGCTGCGAAATTAAATTCAAGATAAGAATACGAATCAATGATCACCATAGGCGCAGCAGGGAAGCTTGCATATCAAACAGCACTTACTACATCTTTGAATCACTCCCAAGAGAAATGTACCAAATTCAAGACATTATAGCCATATAGTATGGCACACTGGCCAGGCTAACTCCATGAGCACCAGCAGCTGTCCTTCAATCTCACTGAAGGTGTATATATGCTGTATCTTTCAAGCAATACCATTCCACCAACTTGATGAGAATCTGTCGGAGACGGCGTAAAGATCATGGAAGGGTCGATATTTGAATATTGCACCACCGCCATGGCAATCTTCCCCAGAGCCACGCGAAGACAAGACACACTCGATAGGAGGCCGATCCAGGTTCTCTGGCCTTGTTATATTGACCGACCCTGGTGCCCGGAGCTGGGCTCGACAAACGAGAGATGGCTTGAACCAGCTTAAGATTCACCAGATCCTAAATCAACACTGCTAGATTCTGCCTCGCGATTTACACACCGGGTCTCGCGTCCAGGACCCGATCCGATTGATGGTCCTCATGCCTGTCAGTTTAGCCGTGGAACGAGAGCTGTTGACAAGAATACACCCGTGGCATATCGAAAGGGTATAATCCCTAGAACAGGATCCCTCCGGCTCCAAAGACCGACGAGCAAGTAAGGAGAAGAAATAGGATCCAGGAGGGAATATAGAGCCGTTTGGCTCTCCTTGGAGAAAGAACGTTCAATTACTTTCAAAGTAAATGATGCCCTGTATGCAGAGTCGGCGGTTGAAGCTTAGTAGAATTCGCGCGCAAGAAATAAGATGTTGTTTTGATCGAAGTGAATTGACTTAGTATATTGTGTGCTTATAATAGCTTACTGAATTACACCATAGCCCCGCCCGGTTGTATGAACTTAGTTTCACGTATAGAAGTCTATATTATTATCTTCTCGACACTGACGCTCGCTATATGTAGACTGGAGGCCGTAGCCGGCGTAAAAAGTGCGGAAAGTATTTATGGGTTAGAGGCATTATCGATAAGAAGGAAAGCGAGTCGACCAGATAATTGGCGCCGAGCGGGCCGAAAATCATTGCGATGACAAACGTCTGGGTGATGGCCGTACGGAATCCAGAAGCCAAAGTGTGGTGAAATCGCGGGCTGTGATTGGCTGATCCGCATATAGTGATGATGCAGCTCCCTTCCGCGCGTCTTTTGGCCGTTTCTCTTCTCCCCTTCACCCTCCTCAAGTGATTAACACACATGTGCCCACGCCCCCCTCCTACTTGCCAGCTCTGCTCTGGACCCCGAGTCCGTGCATTGGTCTGCAGGTCCTCGGAAGAGCTGCAGACTCTCTCCTCAGAGACTCCATCAAGCCTGCGGATCCTGAACCATACCTCGTGCACCACATTGGCTCCAACCTTCTTCCACCCCCGGGTCTGGTACGGGGCCAATTGAAACAAAATGGAGCTAGGATCTCCCGCTCCATTTACCTTTGCCGCCATCAGTTCAGTTCCGTTTCCAGCGAGGGATTCTCTCACCTCCCAGGCCCATGTGTGGCCGTGATAGGGCACCGACTCGTTTGCATTCGCGAGTTGCCTCGAGGTGTTGGGTACCAGCGTTATCGACAAAGCGGTCCTGGTGGGGCATAGCAGGCATGCGCTCGATTTGCCTTCCCCCGATCTCCAGCCGGTTTTGGAGGGGTGATTTGATTCAAGAAGGCTGCCCCTCCTCCCGACTCAATTCCTGCGCTGGGGCAGTTTAAATCACTTCTGTCCTTTCGGTCGTGCCCTGTCTCTTGCACCATGAGCTCTCTTACCAGCTTCTCTGCTGGTTTTCCCCAGAGCGGCCCTGACCGTCTCTATCTGTCCATTGCGGGCACTGCCTTCTTTGTTTGCGCCCTTGTCGCAATTGTTCTTTTCGCAGCTTCACGGAAGCGCAAGATTGACCTTAACCAAGGTGCTTTTAGTTACCTAAAATTCATCTATGCAAACTTTCTGAAACCCCATGACAAAGGCGGAAGTGGTCAACAAGATGCGCTGGAGAGCTTCTACAGGACTCAGGTACCAGTGCGCGCGTTTGTGTTGCCTTGAAATATACTAATTGACTTCTCCCCCAGGCTACCGTATACGATGCTACTCGCAAGCGCCTTCTCCGTGGCCGCGAAGATATGCTAGGCCTAGTTGCGGCTCAGCTGAGGTATAAGCTCGATAACAAGGATCTCCAGGAGGGGAAGGCAGTCTGGGTTGATGTGAGTTATTGGTGCCCTCCATTCTGCCCTTGCTGAACTAACAAATGGCTTAGATTGGCGGTGGCACAGGGTAAGCAATTAGTCGAGCGACAATCCAGTAGCCAGCCCTAATATGATTTTAGGTACAACATCGAGGCCATGTCTGCGTTCGTGTCTGTCCCGGAGTTCTTTTCCCACGTCTACCTCGTCGATCTCTCTCCATCTCTCTGCGAGGTTGCCCGCCAACGCTTCGAGCGCCTGGGATGGAAGAATGTCACCGTTGTGTGCCAGGATGCGCGCTCGTTCCGTCTGCCCGAGGACGATATCGAACCAGGGAAAACTTCACGTGCTGGCGCAGATGTAGTCACTATGAGCTACAGCTTGTCTATGATTCCAGGTAAGCGTCACTCCTGAGTAGCTCTTGATAATTGCTTACATTTTCAGATTATTACAGTGTAGTAGATTCTTTGGGCCAACTGGTGAAACCATCTGGTCTACTAGGTGTTTGCGATTTCTATGGTATTTCTCAATATGTCATTCGAATAGGGAGTGACGCTGACCTTGAACAGTCCAGAGTATCGTTGATGTCTCCTCCAGGAACTACATTGGCGGTGCCTTCAACCGACACGTCAACTGGCTAGGCCGTGCATTCTGGCGCGCCTGGTTCGAGGCAGACCGCGTGAACCTCGACGCTGCTCGCCGCGACTACTTGGAATATCGCTTTGGAACCGTCATTTCTGCGAGTGAGCGGAACTACCTTCTAGGTGGCATCCCTTACTATATCTTTATCGGCTGCCAGAAAGACATTTCGTCGGACCAGGCCAGCCGCGAAGCTCTCGAAAAGCTAGATGCCTCCTTCACCGAGTCCCCCTACCTTTCCCCAGCCAACCACCGCAAGGAGGTGGATGATGCCCTCGCAAAGAGCGCACAAGAAATCCGCTCCAAGGCCTACGAGTCGGCCGTGATCAACTTGAGCTCCAATCTCCCCCTTCCCGCATCCTTCTACCAGAACCACCACTATCGCATCTTCTATAACGACCTCCTCCCGAAACACACCCAATTTCAGAATGAATACATTTATGCTTTCAACTGGGAAGACCCCCGGGTTGACCACCGCCTACTGAACATCAAACGGGATGACGTTATTCTCGCTATCACGAGCGCAGGTGACAATATCCTCGATTACCTGCAGAAGAGCCCGCGACGAGTACACGCGGTCGACCTGAACCCAAACCAGAACCATCTCCTTGAGCTCAAGGTTGCCAGCTTCATCGCCCTCGGTCACCGAGACGTCTGGAAGATTTTTGGTGAAGGAAAGCATCCCGATTTCCGCAATCTCCTCGTCTCCCGTCTGAGCCCCCATCTCTCCAGCCAGGCTTTCCAGTACTGGCTTGAGCACACCCACGTCTTTACTTCGTCTTCTGGACGTGGATTGTATGAGACCGGAGGATCCCGACATGCAATCAAGATGGTCCGCTATCTCTTCAAGGTTTTCGGCCTAGAGGCTCAAGTGAAGAAGCTCTGTGAGGCTCAGACCCTCGCCGAGCAGCGCAAGCTCTGGCCAAAGATCCGCTCGGTCCTGATGAGCAGGCCTCTTCACTGGGCCGTGGTGTCGACCGAGTGGTTTGCGTGGAAGGCCGCTGGAGTCCCTCGCAATCAGCGGAACATGATCGTTGACGACTACTTCAAGCGTAATGGTCTAACAAAGGAAATGAAGAATGCAAAGGATATCAGCGGCAAGTCGATCTGGGAGTACGTGGTTGACACATTAGACCCAGTGGTCCAAGAAACGATGATCAGCAACGACAACTACTTCTACTTCTTGTGCTTGCAGGGACAGTTCTCAAGAAGGTAAGCTACAAACAAAATCTTCAGCATCGACCCTTTGCTAACAAGTCTCATAGATGCCACCCCGCCTACCTTTCCCCTCAGGCCCACGTCAAACTCGCATCCCCAGGTGCCTTTGACGGCCTGCGCATCCACACAGACGAGATCAACGAAGTCATCGGACGCATAACACCACGGAGTCTCACGATCGCAGTGGTAAGTGACACACAAACGCAGCTATCAAACATCAAACAACCTTACTAATGAACTCCCAGGTCATGGACTCAATGGATTGGTTCGACCCCGAGGGCACTGATGCCACCGCTCAGGCGCGGAAGTTCAACCACGCCCTAAAGATGGACGGTCGTATCCTCCTCCGCTCAGCTAGTATCGAGCCCTGGTACATCAAGAACTTCGAAGAGAACGGCTTCACGGCTCGACGAGTCGGAGCACGATTCCCAGGTAGCTGCATTGATCGGTATGCACCCACTCCCCAAGCACTATAACCCTCAGAACACTGTAGAAAATGGTAGATATACTGACATCTAAATAGAGTGAACATGTACGCGTCAACCTGGATCTGCACGAAGACACAAGAACTCGAGCGGCCAACACAAGACAAGCGCTCCAACAGCGTCGAGTACCTCGAGATCTAAGCTACAATTTCCTACTCCATCACGCTCTCACTCACTCACTCACTCAGCACTACCCTTTCGCAGGCGAAACATAACTACACCACATGATCTTACTTATCTATCCCTTCGATCTATTGATATATACCATTTATATTTGACTTGATTTATCTTTTTATGTGAATTCTGAACTTTATACCCCACCTCTGCATGGTTGTCGGATGCGATGCGCGGGAGTGGATATCTGATGAGCTAGCTGCATTTGACATATCATTATATAGCTTATATTATATCTCCTACCTAGACATACTGCGGTTATGACTAGAGCTAAGCATGAGCGCTACGTTGCTTTTTTGACAAGTTTAGTCGTCTAGTATAGTACTATGCCTCACGAATTTTGTCTATCTAGCCCTACTAACGTTATGAATGTAAAGATACATAGCCCTATGACATAGAACATATAGAGCACAGTGAAATCAGCATTAAGAACAGGGCCAAGAAAACAGGACGCAGGAAAAACCAGTGTCCCAGAACGAACCCTCTGTACATAGGGACATGCTCGGAAAAAAAAAGAAGAAATAAGGGTAACACGAAGTCATCATCAAGGGCGACGTAAAAAAGGGAAAAAAAATGCATTACACGCTACATCCCTCAGCTTTCTTTGCCCCCCTCCCCCCCCAATTCTCCATGTCAATCAAATTAGCTTCGCAGCGCAGAGCGGCGGTGACCAGCAAAGCAGAGCAAAAGCAAACGCGCATGTCATGCACAACTATTAAAAGAGCAAAATCCATCAAAATGCCCAAGCGACATCCCGTGGTGAAGGATGTAAATACCGTCATCTCATCAGACAATCGAGGAAAGGGTGAACAGAACTAGAGTAGGAAAACGAAGGAAGGAGCACTCCGAGTCCGCATCTATGAGCGGCCGTATCTGGTCTTTCCGAAGGAGAAAGGCACATAGCGGTACTTGATCATGTGCTGGATCTGTCGTCGCACTGTAATTTGCAAGAGCACGTTAGCAAGGCCAAGCAGCACAGAAAGAAAGAGAGACATACTCGTCAGAACAAACAGAATAATCCAGTAGACAACCAGAACTGGCCAGAAGACGGGAATATCGAAGATAGAGAACCAGCTGCAGAGAAAGCCGATAGTGATAGCCCGGGTGGCGGAGTGCCAGAACTTGAACTCGGGGAGACGGCGGATGAAGGGGCGGAACTCATCGTCCTGCTTTGTGGGGAGGCTGGGCGCGCCGGCCTCGCCGTCCTCAAGGCCCTCGTCTTGTGTGAGGGAGGGGTCGAACTTAGGTTGGAGGAAGAGGAGGAAGAGATTTAGGAGGTAGATGCCGAGGGTGTATGCGACTGTTCTTTCTGTTAGAGAAGGTGTAGACATTGAGGAGAAGAAGCTGGACGTACCAATATACCACCCCTGTGCGAGAACGATTCTCAAGAAGAAGAGGAGGAGGAGAACGACGGTGCCTATCCAGCGGTAGGCTGTAAATGGTGTAGAGGCATCGAGGTAGGTTTGGTATTGCTGTTGAGAGTCAGCTCGTGCCCAGTTTCTCGTACAATCCGTCTCCTCCAGAATAGCTTGGAGTATCGAAGAGGAAAGGTATCAACTTACCCTAGCAAGCTTCGATGTCTGCGCGGAGACTGCGGTAAACGGCGTCTGCTCGGGCTCAGGGACATCCATTGCGGCGGTTCAACTAAAAGCGACCGGGGGCTGCTAGGGCAAAATAAAGAAGAGGTTGAGGCAGACAAGATACGCGCACTTTCAGGACCAGAAATCCAGCGTTCAAACGTATCCCAGGGCAGTTGTGATAGAGCGGTTGTGCAAAAGTTGTCCACTTTCCCAACGGCGGGCGATTGCGAACTCCGAGTTGTCCAAACCAAAGCCGCTACGCCTGTTTGGGGTCCGCCCAGCCACAACTGCAGCACTGCGCCTCATTTGTGCCTTAGGCATAAAAGCTAGGGCGCTACTACATTTATGGCAATTTTGAGATCACGTGAATTAGTTACCTCGGGACAAATGGGCCTTGGAAGCACAGGCGGCTTGCATCGGCAATGCGGGGAATCCGTTCCTTCAAGCTTCCATCCCCGGAACTGTCCATGTCAACTTGACATTCATCTTCAGCCATTACCATCTCAAACAATTGTCATTCCCTTCATTTTCTAGGCAACATTTCCCGATAGCACAATGTTCGCCCGCCAATTCCCCCGGTTCGTCTCCTCCAAGCCCACCTACATCGCCCGGGTCCGTCTGTACTCTTCCGCGGCCCAGAGCTATGAGCACATCCTCACCTCGACCCCTAAACCGGGAGTTGGCCTGAGTACGTCAAAACAAATGAAGCTCCCGACACGCAGACCATATACTAATTTCATCAATAATAGTCACCCTAAACCGTCCTAAAGCCCTCAACGCCCTTTCCAGCCCGCTCTTCAAGGAAATCAACGATGCGCTCTCCCAATACGACGAAAGCAAGGACATCGGCGCGATTGTTATCACGGGGAGTGACAAGGCCTTTGCTGGTATATATATATGCCCCTCCCTTTTTACCTACCCTTTGTGGCAAAGACATACCACGGACAGCTCGCTTAATGAAATATTGCAATAGCCGGTGCCGACATCAAAGAAATGGCCCCCCTGACCTTCTCAACCGCGTACACAAACAACTTTATAGCCCCTTGGTCCCACCTCGCAAACGCAATCCGCAAACCCGTCATCGCCGCCGTCTCCGGCTATGCCCTCGGCGGCGGCTGCGAGCTCGCACTAATGTGCGACATTATCTATTGCACCTCGACGGCAACGTTCGGCCAGCCCGAGATCAAGCTCGGCGTGATTCCGGGAGCGGGTGGATCGCAGCGTCTCACTCGCGCAATTGGCAAGAGTAAAGCGATGGAGCTCGTTCTGACAGGGAAGAACTTTAGCGGGAAGGAGGCCGGCGAATGGGGGGTTGCGGCCAAGGTGGTCGACGGTGGGAAGGAGGAAGTCCTTGCTGAGGCGATTAAGACGGCGGAGACAATTGCGTCGTATAGTCGGGTTGCGACGGTTGCGGCCAAGGCTGTTGTGAATAAGAGCCAGGAGCTGGCATTGAGGGAGGGAGTTGAATATGAAAGGGGCGTGTTCCATGGGCTGTTTGGGAGTAAGGACCAAAAGATTGGTATGTTCCGCGCTTCCACTGTGGTTATCTGAACCTTGAAGATTGATTGAGTATAGGGATGACTGCGTTTGCGGAAAAGAAGAAGCCGGAGTGGTCGCACGAGTAAGTATGTAGAACGCACCAGAAGGTTGCAATACCATAGTGACGTGAATTCCCATATAATTGATTATATCAAAGGCATTATTAAGTACGGTTCGTTGCCTCGTAACATATTATGTACATTCATTAGTCTGCATACGCTGTGCAGTCAGCAAGATGATCGTGGTCTGAGACAATAACTCAGAACACAGGTTGTTTTTCCGGGTCATTCGGACGCAGCCTCTGGTTCTGGTAGTTCTCGACCACCTGGCCTTCAACCGTCTCGTCGAAGACGTCAACCTGTGTGCTGTCAAATTTGCGTGCACTAACGCCACGTTCGAAGAGAACATCGAGCTCAGCAAAAGTACGGCCTCTGGGTTCCGGAACGCGGAAGTAGGTATAGATAATGCAGAGGAAGCAAATTCCTCCCCAGAAAAGTCCGGCAAAGTTACCCCAGTCCCACTCGCCTGGGTTCAACATGTATGGTGTTAAAACACCGCAAATAATGGCAACAATGTTGTACAGGATACGGCCGAGAACGACGGTCTTGATTTGCAGACGACGTGTAGAGATCTCTGCAACGAGAGAATATGCCACGGTTCCAACTGTTAGTTGATAAAACAGAGCCCAGACAATCATCATCGAGCCTGTTGCAAGGGACGATTGGGTTCGGTGGGCCTCGGGGACCAAGCCCAGGAAACCCATGACAAGCAACATGACACAGAGGCCGCAAAGGCCGTAGAGATAGAGCTTGCGGCGACCAATGCCCCAGGACATGAGGAACCATGCACCAAAAACACCGACCATATTGATGCCATACTGTCCCATTGCAAATGAGTAAGCCGTGGAGGAGGGAAGACCAGCCTGCTGCAAGAAATAGGTGGAATAGTTGGAAAAGGAGTTTCCGCTGAGATTTTGAATAGCCCACACCATACAGACTATTTCTGTACGACGCAGGTCCACGCCCTTGAAGCAGTCAAAATAGCTCGCGCCAGTGGTAATCTTCTGTTCCAGGGCCGTGGTGTGGACCATCATGGAAATTGTCTCGTCCGCATCGAAGCCGGTCTCGGTATTTGAACTCGTCAATCGCAGTAATGCCTTTTTGGCATCTTGACTCCGGCCCTTCCGGACTAGCCACCAAGGCGATTCGGGGGCGAGGAAGATGCCAATGAAAAGTGGCAGCGGCCACATCCACTGAAGTCCGTACGGAATACGATAAGCCCATTCGTCGTGGCGATCGATCATGGCCCGAATGACGCCGACTCCAATCAGTTGTCCGAGACCCCAGCAGAAATTGACGTAGGTTGTAAGGTAACCGCGCAGAGCAACCGGACACACTTCCGAGGCGTAGGTGACGCAGAGAGTCTGAAATACTCCCCACGGAATTCCGGCAAGAATCTCGGCGGCAAGAAGTGCTTGGACGTTGGGAGCCGTGAAGAAAATGGCAGTCCAAGCAGTTATGAGGATTAGGCATGTCATAACCGTATAACGATATCCGAATTTTTCGGAAGCCCAACCATTGATAAGGAGACCAATGATTTCACCGACGTATGCACCGTTACTTAGACCCGCTTGCCACTAGAGAAATTCATACAATGTCAGCGAAAGTATTTCAATGTTCAGAAAGAGAGAATACCCTTGCAGGAACCTGATGGCTTCCGTCTGAGGAGATCTCGCCATACTTGCGGTTGAATTGGTCGAAGGCGTAAAAGTTATTGACAAGAGAGATGTCATAACCTTCCATGGCAATACACGTGGAAATAACAACGCTCCATATGACAGCTTTCGGATAGAGCTTGATGCCCTGCAGCAGGGTCATCTTCTGCTCCTTTTCCGCGGCTGACTTGGCATTTTCGATAACCTTAGCCATGGGTGGTGGTGAGTCCTGACGATCATGTGCTGACGCCTGTCCTTTGACTGGCGTGATCGCATCCTGAGCCTGATTAAAGAACTCCATGGTGAGGCGACCCTGCAATGGGGAGTATCCGTGCGAGAGAGGAGCTGGGATTGACGGCTAACTCTGGCGTGTGTGGAAGATGGACCGGTAGAGATTTATATCCGTGGCGGGGACGGGGAGAAGGGTCCACATCTACCCACCCTCACAAAGATTTCTCCCCAAGACGAGCGACTGGGCGTCCAAGAAAAAGTTGAAAAGCACGCGACGCTAGCACCAAGATAGACAATTGCACCAGAGGGTGACATTTCGAGTGCTGGGGTTTGTGGGGAACAGGCCAGTGACCGTGGAGGGGTGTGTAGCCAAGCCTTTAGTCTTTTGCAGATTTTTGGGTCAGCTCAGCAGGAAATGTAACAGGGTTCATCCATTATTGGATGTTTTCTTGCTGTTCCGTTCAAATATGAGAAGAAGAAACGATGAAGGAACCGCCATCAGAACCCTAAGCATGGGAGTGAGGGCAACAAGAAGATGGTGAGCCGGAAGGCGTGCTGGGGCTTGCGCGATGCCCGCTTCGGGAGCGACAAGACCACGGAAAATCTCCTCTTAACCCCTTTAGGCAACTTCCGGCTCCAAGATCAAATTAAAGCTAATTCTAAGTTGTTCGAGAAGAGACTACAGTTAGAGACTCGGAAAGGCGTTATTCAAGCCTGCTCTAAACTGCTAAAAACCCTTGAGAAAACTTCAGGGACTGAACGTTGGGTTACATACGGTAGTACCGCCACCTAGCGACAGGTGACAGGTGATCGGGGATCCCGCAGCTGATAGGTTAGCGTTCTCGAGTCTCGAGGATCGCCATGCAGGTGTATGGTTTGCGGAGAATATGTATACTACTCCGCATTGGCTCGAGCGCTCGAAGGTAGGAAATCAGGCAGTTGCTCACAATTAATTGTGGCATGCAAAAGTAACAACTTCTTAGATCAACGCACCTTTACTCAGGAGCGGAAACTGCGACGCATCGTTCTAGGAAGTCAGCAATAACTTCCTATTAGGCCCTCACTAACATTAGAGGGCTACAAGAGTCCCCCTATCCTTCAAAGTCGGCAGCCGAGGGAAGTTGGGCTCGAGGTTAAGAACCATGTCCGAACTGACGATTATGCAATGAGTTGCTCATCGCTTGCTGTCAGCTCCAAGAGAAGTTCAAGAAAGCTTCTGTCACCTTTGGAGTTATTAGGGTTCAGATGTCAATCGTAATGCGTTATTCCGAACTCCCCACGTGCCCCTTGCGGGTAGGATGGAGCGCAAAAGATTTACCGTGGTAACTCCGCAGTAGCAAATATCCTTGATCATTAGCTGGGGTAGGTTTTTTGCTCGTGGGTTCGTGTATCATGAAGACCAAACTAGTATCGAGGAGAGGCAAAGCATCTGCTGGAAATGGTCGATAATACTATATCGAGGAGATCACCAAGCGCATCAGTTCTGAGAAGGATAGGATTGGCTTAGATCAAGGGTAAAAAAAAGCTGCGTTTTGGTTAGCCACTGGGCTCCGCATGTCTACCTTATAATAGGCGACGGCCAGTCAGCTCATAATAGCGACCCCCCGATGAACAACCTCGGTTGTCATGTTTGTGTAAACGACGGTCCGGGGGAGATTATAAAAGATCGTTCTCAATAAATACAGGGGCAAAATCACGGACAGTTTGCCGGTGGAATTTTGCTTTCTCCAACCGGCTACATCGGGTTATGAATCCGTCCAGGGTCGCCGATGTACAAGCCTCTCAAAAAAGCACAAAGACAGGCGAACAGTACACCCTCGTCGGATCCTTCATCAACCGAAGAGCGCAATCTGGCGGTGAAATATTGTAAGAGAATCTCCGTAGTGTCTTGAGTTGATCCTAGACAGACAGGTCATAACATTGGAGCCGTTGTCGTTATTGAGGAGAAGGCTGTTGAGCACGAGAGGGAAGTGGAGAACTTAGTCAGTGGAACAGGCCAGAAGGCGAAATCGATGCTTGATTTCAAAACTGGAGATGAGCGTGAGGAGAGCCCTGATTACCAACAAATGTGGTCTAGTTGGGGCCATAGATGAGCGTAAATGTTGCCTGTTTTGGGCAAAATGCGAGCTCGGGAACACTTCCGCACTCGCATTTGCTGGAAGAAAAGAGGAAGAAAATGCGATTCCTCCACTTAATCAAGAGAACCAAGCATGATCTTTTTATTGCTGATAGACTCTGGTCGAGTGTTCTTGGGTAAATACTCAAGAACAATTTCCACCGAATTTGTGTATCAGCTGAGATGAGATCGAAGGGACGGAAGTGGCCTGCGGAAAGCTCCGATTCCCGGCAGAGAACCAAAGGCAGTTTCCGAGCAAAGGTGCCAACAGTGCGCTGGTTTGGTGCGGGGAAGAACCAAGATCGCTGGTGAAGATACGCCGATGGCCTCAGAAAAGAGAATAGAATTGCCTGGAGTGATCGGAAGGACCTTCCGCTTTGACGGTGGGGACTCGGACTCGATGTTGACCTTTTCCTGTCATTCAATTGGCCGACAGGCTGTATACAGATTTTTATATTCTACAGGAACGCAGGCACTGGTGCTCTCCCCTCACGCTCTCTCTATTTAAACCCCGCACCCCCTCCGCCTCTACCCAGTCTCTCCAAGTTTCCTCAATCTCACCTACAACCTATTTTGCACTTCTAAGGTCATAATGGGCCAAGACGACGAGCAGAGTAACATATCCTCAACTACTTCCGTGTGTTTTACCGGCTAACACGGTCTAGAGAGCTACCGCTACAATGAGACTCCGGTCTATACCACGTCAAATGGCTGTCCTGTATGTTACACGCCCTCCGGGAGAGAAAGGCGTAAGCTGACCGGCATAGGTGATGGACCCTCAAGCCTCCCAACGGGTTGGCCCCAATGGACCTCTCCTTCTACAAGACTTCGCCCTGATCGACATCCTCGCCCACTTTGACCGTGAGCGCATCCCCGAGCGAGTGGTCCATGCCAAGGGCGCAGGCGCCTACGGCGAGTTCGAGGTTACCGACGACATTAGCGACATCACCGTCATTGACATGCTCAAAGAAGTGGGCAAGAAGACCAAGACATTCGTCCGCTTCTCCACCGTCGGAGGTGAAAAAGGCTCCCCCGACAGCGCGCGCGACCCTCGAGGATTCGCCTGCAAGTTCTACACCGAGGAGGGTAACTGGGACTGGGTCTTCAACAACACCCCTGTCTTCTTCCTCCGCGATCCCAGCAAATTCCCCATGTTCATTCACACACAGAAGCGCAACCCGCAAACCAACCTCAAGGACGCAGCTATGTTCTGGGACTACCTCTCCACCCACCAAGAGGCCGTCCACCAGATCATGCACCTCTTCAGCGACCGCGGCACCCCCTACTCCTACCGTCACTTGAACGGCTACTCCGGCCACACCTACAAATGGATCAAGCCCGACGGCACCTTCAACTACGTGCAGCTCCACCTCAAGACGGACCAGGGCAACAAGACATTCACGGACGCCGAAGCGGGCCGCCTCGCCGCCGAAAACCCCGATTGGCACACCCAGGATCTGTTCAACGCCATCGCCCGCGGCGAACACCCCTCATGGACCTGCTACGTGCAAGTCCTGAGCCCCGAACAGGCAGAGAAATTCCGCTGGAACATCTTCGACTTGACCAAGGTCTGGCCGCAATCCGAAGTCCCCCTCCGCCGCTTCGGCCGGTTCACCCTCAATAAGAACCCGGAAAACTACTTCGCCGAAGTCGAACAGGCCGCCTTCTCCCCCTCCCACATGGTCCCCGGCGTCGAACCCTCCGCCGACCCAGTCCTCCAAGCCCGCCTCTTCTCCTACCCAGATACCCACCGCCACCGCCTCGGCACAGCAAACTACCAGTCCATCCCCGTCAACTGCCCGCTGCGCTCGTTCACCCCGTTCCACCGCGACGGCGTCATGAGCGTCGACGGTAACCATGGCGCGAACCCGAACTACCCCTCCACCTTCCGGCCCCTGCAGTACAAGCCCGTCAAGGCCTCCCAGGAGCACGAGAAGTGGGCCGGCGCCGTGGTCACCGAGCAGCTCCCCGTCACAGACGAGGACTTTGTCCAGGCGAACGGCCTCTGGCAGGTTCTGGGCCGTACGCCTGGTCAGCAGGAGAACTTTGTTAGCAATATTGCAGGACACTTGTGCAATGCACAGGCTAGGGTCCGCAAGGCGACGTACGGCATGTTCCGTCGTGTGAACGCAGATCTTGGGGCTAGGATTGAAAAGGCGACGGAGGCGAAGGTGACGGATGCTCGGGCTCGTCTGTAATCTAGGTCAAAAGAGCCAATCATGTTTCTCTATACACTAAATTGACGTTATCAGTCGATCGCAACTCAAAACAATTTATCTTGAAACTTTTGATCTTCACATATCTAAGTGTAACAAATAACAATCAACCAAAATTAGCTATGCGGAACCTTTCACCTACTTCATAGGACATAATTTCTGTTTGATTGCAATAATACTATAAAAAAGATATGGCCAGCAAATATTATCCGTATGTCGATGAATGATATAGCAATAGGTTACAATAGTCCTGGTCTAATGGTATGTATGCTAGATCGGCAGTAATCGGAAGGCCAAACTCCCCCGCGGTACTAGGTAGTACTTTGACCAATCGAGGATGATCAGAGTAAGACACCAGTACTCCGTAATGATCCGTGATATGTGTTCAAAAAGCAATAGTACCAAACGATGTAACTGCAACACCAAAGGAAACGCCGAATCCCCGAGTCCAAGAATACCTGGAAGAAAGAATACGCTGGAGTGAACGAATCGTATATGGTCATAAGAAGCGAGATGTTTGCTGGTAAATATGTGCTGCCTTCAAAGAGGTAGGGCTGGCGGCGGTGTTATGACGTGGCCAGCCGCGGTTTGGGTGTCCCAACAACCCCAGAAATATCCCGGGTCTTCACATGTGGAGGTCTGCGGCGCGGAGCTTGTAGGGGCGGTTGTTGACGTGGGATCGCGGCAGCCAAACCATCCTGGATCCTTGCAGGTCGTGGTGGTTGTTGTAGGGGCTTCAGTGGTTGTTGTGGCTGATGTAGGATCTTTGCATCCAAACCAGCCAGGGGTCTTGCAAGTTGATGTTGTCGTCGTGGTAGTTGTCGTTTCGGAGGTCGTTGTAGTCTCATCAAGACAGCCCCACCAACCAGGAGTTTTGCAACTTGTCGTTCTAGTTGAGGTAAGTGTGGTTGTAGTTGTTGTAGTTGAGCTTGTGGTGGTGGTGCTTTCGGACCCGTTACTCTTGAAAAACTTCCAGAGGTCGCAATCGTAGCACTCTTCCTCTGGCGCGCAACTTGGAACGTCATCGTATACCTCGAGAACATCCGAGATGACCGCCTTAATGCGGTGAGTACCAAGTGCAACGCGCCAGCCTTTGTCGCCGACAGTGTCGTAAACACAGATCTGGCCAGTATGGCATGCAGACTCCATGGCATAGCCACCCCAGGTGCACACAGAACTGACCCCGTTACAGGTTCCCATATAAACGGGATCTGCAGTATGCCCAAAGTGATATGCACCCGTAAACTTTCGTGTCTGAGGCAGTCTTGGGTCGTTTCCTGGTGGAACCGGGAGGCCTAGTCGGGCGGCAGGCAGTGCTTCAGGGATGGCCTCAAATGTGATCACAGGTATACCAAAGGTCAATCCCAGCAGACTAGCCATAGCACCACCCAGAGAATGGCCCGTCAGCCAGACTTTCGCGTTCGGGTACAGTTCAGTGACGTTGGAGTACAGGTCGATCGAAGCACGGTAGTAACGGTTCTCATCATTCATGGCTTCGAGGATGCAGGTCAGATTGGCATTATATGCAGACTTCTGACAATCACAGACTTGGCGCCATAAATAGGATCCGCCCTGGCCACAGCAGCAACTGAAAAAGAGATTATCGTTCACCTTATCGTTCGTAGTCGTCCCTGCCCCATCGAACAGAGCAGGTGATGTTCCCTTGAGTGATATAACAACTGTGCTGTTCGTCTTATCGGCATATATGTGACCGCGAAGCCCATCGTTCTGCCACCCAAAGCTTGTCGAGTAGTTGAGCCTTCCATTGACATCCTCCCAGTCCTCGGTTCCCGGGACCTCTATGTAGTCATTTGCTGTCATCTTTGCAAAGGTCAAAACAGTCTGCTTATCCGTAATATTAGGTCCCGCTATAGTGTCCATTGTCCAGTCCGACGATGATAAAACAGCTGCTGAACCACTATCTCTGGCGGCCGCTAAATGCCCCTCGATCACAGTAAGGCGTCGGTCAGCTAGCCGTTCGATGGTAATGGGTTCGGACGAAGCGATTAATGGTACGTCAAGTGTGGCGATTTCTGTATTCACCACACCATCTTCTGAGACGGCTCGCAGTTGTGTATGTGGTTTGATATCAAGCCTCCTGTGAAGTTCGGGATACTCATAGGCCCCTCGCTGGACAATGTGGCGAAGGGTCTAGATCGAGAATTAGCAACACTCCAAGCTATACAAATAGACAAAATTAAGACATACAAACTCCTGGCTTCCAGCAAGAGGAGGATCGCCTACTAAAGGGACTTGGACTTGTGGAGGAATGAATGGCGATGATTCTCGGGATCCGGAGTATAGAGGGTGATAAGCGGAGACAGTGCTGGGCAGCACGGCAAGGGACATGAGCAGGCTGGAGAAGCCCATATCCCTGAGATGTCGCTTCCTGGTGCGTCTCTGCGAGCGCTCCATGATGATAGACTGGTGATAATGATATAGAACGAGAGAGCGTGTAGATAGAGGCGGGCTTGCTGATAAACGACTTGAGATCCAGGCACCGGAAGTGTTGGGGCTGGGCTGGGCTGGGCTGGCTGCACTTATCGGTGACGCACCGCGAGCGGAGACACTGAAATCACGTGAATTTTGAGGAACGCGTGACAGGAAGGGGCCAGAGGCACCATCATTCTCACTGTCAGCCTCGTTAGTCATACGAGAGACGCAGCAGCCATTACAAAATACTGATCGCTAATGAATAGGTGCACTACATTCTCTTCTTTGATAAAAGCTACCCCGCGTTGTCTCGGTCTCCAGAGCCTGTTTCTCGGCATTTCAGCATAGCTCCAAACTTCCTGCGGGGACAGCTTCTGAGCTGCACTGCCAAACAAAATCGCCTGCATTTTCGACTACAACCTATTTACTTTGCTTGAAAGTCATGTCCTCCGGGACTTCCGGCGATGGCTCCGATAAACCTCGTCTCCATGCGACACGCTCATTCCCCAGGATGGACAGTGCAGGAACCACAAGCAGTCCATTTATTCGATCAAGAGCTAAAACGGTGCAATCTGTTGCAATTCCAGAGGCGGTAGACTCCGATGCCCTTCCCTTAAGCCTGTCTAGGAATGATGATGGACGAGATAGCAGTCCGGACCTGTTCGAGAAACCAGGCGCGTCTGCAGCCGGGGATGATGGACCGCATGGCGAGGAGACTTCAGTACTTTCCCGAAATGTACAGGATGAGCCGGAGGAGCTCCCAATAGAGTTGATTAGCCTCACTGATCGGTAAGGCTTTTCCGTCTCCTTTACGTCGATTGCTAACCTATGAGAAGATTCGTCAACTCCTTGAGCGCCCGAGTACACTCGTCACCCCCGACGATAGAAAGAATATCAACCCTATTCCAAGACTTCTACCTCCGAGCGGAAGCTCATATAGCCACGCATATCTCGGCCCTTGCCTCTCGCATAAATCGCGATCCGTCGCCATTACCTTCTAATCGTAAAGATTCCGATGCGTCCAGTCGACAAATGTTAACAGCCTCGGAAGTCACTGAAAAACGGGTAGCTCGAAAGCTTCTCGCTTCCAAACGAGTTGATCTAGAAGAGGCTGTAGAAAGGAGGGCCTGTGAGAGCGTTTATGACAAAATCTGGAGGCATAAGAGCACCTTGGATGAGGTCAGAGACGAAAAGCTCCGCTCAAAGACGGCGGCCTTGCTTCTGGTGGGAATCAACCTACAGGAGCTTGGAATTGATATTGAGATTGCCTCAGTTGATGAGAAAAGTCAAAAAGAAGCCGATGACTGCTTCACAACTGCCCGCAATTATCTTGAGAAGATGAACGAAGAAAAATATCCACTGGGAAAGCTCCGGCATCTTGCTGCTGCTCACAAGGCAATTGTGGATGCGTTAACTAAATTACTACCTTCCTCTTCGTCAGCTGACGAGATCCTACCAGCTTTGATATATACGCTCGTCACCTCTCCGCCGGAGGGTATCAACATCATTAGCAACCTCTCCTTTGTTCAACGCTTCAGGTCTTCAAGTAAGGTCGATGGCGAAACTGCATATTGCTTGACAAATCTTGAGGCAGCCATCAGTTTCCTAGAGAATGTGGATCTCTCTGAACTCCGTGCCGATGGAGCACTTGAAGGACAGGGCAAAAGTCCCAGTAGCGATGCCGTATCACTAACCGAAAACATTCGACCGGTTCATTCACGTATAGAGGAGCCGATATCATCTGTTTCTTCAGTAACTGCATCTGCAGATCCTCCAAAACTGACCGGGAAAGAACCATCAAGCACGCTACCCCGACCCGGTCCAGTGCCGACCCAGCAAGGACGCCTAAATACACTATTCCAGCCTCCTGCTAAGGTACTTGGAGCCGCTAATGACGCTGTCCGTAACACCGCCGATCAGGGATTGAAGAACATTAGCGCTACGCTGGACAGCAGTTTCAACTTTCTCTTTGGCCGTCTGAAAGAGCTACAAACCAACCAAATTTCCGGTCAAGATGGGACAGCCTCTGTTTTGCCGAAAACTCTAGCGGAGGCTAGACGTCTAGTTACTTCCACCGACAATCCTCAACTGAATAAAGAGGCAGATGTTGGAAAGGAGCCCGTCATAGAGCAGTCTCGCTTGAGACGTATTAGCTCCAAGGCAGAAGACACATTCACGGGGCTCGTCAGTGGGCAACGGACTCCTCGTGACAGGAGTGCAGATAGTGTGCGAACGCAGAGCTCCCGGGTATCTATAGCCGCTTCAAGCTTTTCGAACGAAAACCGGGCAACAAATTCAAGCTCCACACTCCCGATACCGACACCTCTGGAATCGATGAGAAACTTTGGAAACACACTCAATCCCCTCAACCATATTCCTGGAATGATTAGAGGTTTCGGCCGCGCCGTTCCAGAATCACCGTCTCTGCCGTCTCCATCACTTCCAGACCGAACCAAAGCACCGTTGACCATTCGCGAAACCAAGATTGATCCTCCAATCCAACGTTTCCTTCAGGCACAGAATGCAAATGACCTTACCATTGGAGATGTCAGCATCTTACTGGAGGATTATAAGCGAATCGCTGCTGTACTTTCAAAACAAGGGTCGACTTTCAAGTAATATTTCCTTCCCGCCATCGAAGACCAATACTTTAGTCTTCCTTGGTTTCCAGCCTATCTCATTACCTACATTCCCCACCCCCCACCTACGGCCTGAACCATTTTGTATAGCATGATCTTAATTTCCATGAACACTGCTGGTCTCGGTGATTCGGGTTGCATTTCCCGCCTTGAGAAGATGGGAACATTTTGGCATAATTTGGAGTTATAGCACTGCCCTCACGACAAACGTACTACTTCAGCGGGGTATATTATACTGCTAATGCCTTGAACACTTGATGACGAATGAATCAGAATAACACACGAAATAAGCATCTCACAGTGGTAGAATAGTCGTCGCGCATGAGCATGGCGGCTTTAGATTTAGCCCACACAAACATGATATAAAAAGGTATAATCATGACTAGGTATAACTCGCGCAAAGGAAAAAAGAGCAAACACCTCGTGATCAAGGCGAACGGCCACGCAAAACCTCGGCGCCACCAGTTCTCATCTCATCAAATTTGGAAGAAAGCTCAGCAGACTGCTCCTCAACAAGCTCATTTCTCCTCTTCACCTCAGCCTCGAACAGAGCTGCAGTCTTTCTTCGCGCATGGCGCAAGTCCTTCATCTTCGTCATCATCTTGCTGAACTGCTCTATGAGCAGATCACCACACTCCTCCCATTCATTCATCGGGAGCTTGGCAAAATATTGACCACGTTCCTCTTCGGAAAGGCGTAGCAAAAAGGACATCTTGTCTTCATCCCTACCCTTTTCGGGAGGGAGCTGAAGGTCTTTCTCCTTGGCTGGTGCTGGTTTTGAGGCAGTGGGCGTAGGTGTCTTATCGAAGGGCTCTGCCTGTAATTCAGCAAAAGACTTTGTGCACAGGACCTCGGGCGGGTAGTCGGGTTCCAGGTGGCGTTTTTTAGTGTGCTGTGTAGTGTCTATTTCGACGCGCTTCATAGAAGCGCGGCGCGAGAAAGGGTCATTCATGGAAGAGTCGTTTTCGAGATCGTCGAAGTTTGTCATGTCGAAGACGTTGAGCGACCGCATGCTCTCGGGGCGGAGTGTGTCTTCCGCTGTGAATAGTCCTAGGCCACCATCCGTGTCTCGGAGGTTGTCGATAGCCTCGCTGCTCTCCTTCTCGCGCTCTCGCTCCCTTCGCGACTGGCTTCTTGTAAGGCCAGGACTACGCTGGGTGGGAGTTAGGTCGAGCTGTTCGAGGAGAGATGGTTTTGGTGGACTGAATCTGGTCCTGGGAGTTGCAGTCATACTTCGTGTAAGCAGGACCTTCCTGCTACTGGTAGGGAGATTGTTTGGGGCAGACGCAATTGGAATGAAGGACGGGTTCTTGGAGGGTTCTCCATGTGCGGCGGCATCAGTTGACTGATACGTATTTCGGCTGGCGGTCCAGAAGCTCTGGAGTCGTCTGCTGAGTGGCTCATCAGTGGCACGGTACCTAGGTACGTAGCGCTGGTCATCTGTATCATTCGATAGCTCGTCGTCACCCGCCGTTGAAGTAAGCTGGCTTGCATCATCTGCATCGTCCAAGTCAAATCCTGCCGATTTCAGCGCCCTGTCGCCCAAGCCCTCGTACCACTTTGAATCATGGGCACGATGGGCATTGCGGAGCTGACGTGATGGAGATGGAGATGGCTGTGGTGGGTATTGCTGGGCTTCCAGCTGCTGAATCGTCGCGTTCACATATGGGGCAGGCGAGTATCGGTACGGCATTTCATCAATACCGATTACACTTGTTGCAGCAATTGTTGATTCATCAATCCCTTCGACATCGGTGTCAAACGCGTCTCTGTGAACGCGGTTCTCGCCCTGGGCATGCCAGGGGCCTTTGAATGGCGAGCCATATCGCTCCACTGGAGCTTGTCGGTTGGCTGAAATAGGCACAGGCGCAATCAGAGCTGTAGCTGGAATCTCAACTCTGGCCTGTTTCGCTAGAGCTTGTCTTGATTGATTTGATGGCTCATTTGCAATAGGCTGGTGCGGGCGATTTTCCTTGGAGTGCACATAGTCCCCCACACCCATCTTTGATTGAGCTTAGGCTAGATGTGGGGAGAAAAAGCCGAAGAAGTTGCTGAGAATGCGGGATTAAGTCATTGGGTACGTGAAATTGATGCAGCTTATTTGTGCAGATTCCAACTGGTCTTTTGGTGGAGTGTTGGAGAGCCTAAGGCGAGAGAGTTTGTTTCTGAAGTTGTTCGAATTTCATGTCGACGCGTTGCGAAACTTGCGATCCTCAGGCACGCGGAGCTTACCTCATGCCCAAACAGTCCATACTCCCAGCTGCACAAGGACAGTGACTATGAAGTAGAGCTGTCTAATTGAGTTTCTAGGTATCTTGTGTGAGCAAGAAGAGGAACATTTTCCAAGTTGTGGGTTTTGTATGCGTGAATGGATGTTTTGAAACGGGTATCATTCACATTTATATATTCATTACTAGTTCCAACTTCCAAGTCCCTTGAAAAGTACATGCGTCTCTAAAAACTCAATAAGGCTCGATAGAATGAAGGGAGCTATCGTCATCATCGTCCGTTTCAATATGCAGATCCTCTAATTTAGAAGCGACTCCCTGCTTCCGCTGTCGAGCCTTTTCCATGAAATCTTGTGATTTCTCCATTTCCGTGTGTCTTTTCTCCATGGCTAGCCTTCGTTCTCGCCTCGCCTGAACAGCGTTGAGCTGCGTTTCTGTGGACATAAAAACATCATCGCCGCCAAGATCGCTCTGACTGTCCTCTTCATTTCCGATCTCTCCACGAGGGTACCCTCCAGAAGGCAAACTGGATACAAACAGGTCGGCAATCCACATGGAGACCATGCTGCGCAGCTCAAGCAATTCCGGACTATCTGAGTACGGTGGTGATACAAGGATTTCGTCCATCCTCGCTGCGATCTTCTGAGCTTCCGTTAACTCATTTGCCTTGATACCAGCAGCAATGCTCTGATGCCTCGCCCACTGATTGTGTTGGTCCTCGGTGTCGGATTGATCCTCATCGTCATCTGATCCAGAAATTTTCGGACCTTTCTCATCAAGGTTTCTTCGCGCGCGCGTGCTCTCTTCCTGTGTGACATATATCCACAGGCCGAACATGACAGGGTAGTAGTGCAATGCGCTGATAGCATTGGGGGTCGTCTTTTGGTACGGATGTTGGATGATGAGTGTTTCATAGTACTTCTTGGCGTCTTCAAATCCCCTCCTCGTGAATAAGAACTTTGTGCTCCCGGTGTTCACTCGGTCGCTTTCAGGTATCTCAGTAGACTTCCGCTGACCTTTCCGCAAAAGAATCTCCGCGCCAATGCCCCACCGGTCTTCAGTCCGCACGTCGATAGGGTGCCCCCCAAATTGTTCGCGAATTAACAAGCCCCATGCGCGGCCCGCACGAATATAGTCGCCGTCGAGAAGACAGCGATGAAGCACAGACGTCAGAACCGCTAGGTGATGGAGCCGAATATTTCCTTGATGCGCTGCAGACTGAGGGGTATAGATAGGCGGTGATAGACTCGATAGCTGCTTCACAATAGAGCCACGGTTATTTACACCTTGGCGTTTCTCGTTGACTGGACCGTGTGGAAAATGCCCACCAGGTAATTCCTCATCGAAGCGAAGCCCAGCAATGCGATATTGATGCGCCTCTTCGGCTGACAGAACGGCAGAAGAAGCTGTGGCACCTACATCCGATACAGCGTCTGTAGTCCAGCCATCATCACCGTTGCGAATATCATCGTCATCTTCCCCTGTCTCATACTGCTTCTTGCGCTTTCTAGATTCATACTTGGCTACCCGGAGACTGGGGTTCTGTTGCCACAGGGGAAGTGGTAGCGAAAAGGCCGATGCAGACGGAACGAATGCCATGCAGATATACCTTAGGAGGGTAGTAACACTTCCCCTGGGATTCTCTGTTCAAGGAATCCGCATCTGGCTGTGTATCAAGTAGGAGTCAAATACCGAGTCTGCGGTTCAGTAATTCTTTTATGACTCCAGACCAAATTTTCTTGTTTAGGAGTCTGTTATTTGCTCAAAATTGATTAAAATCAATGAGAAAATGAAGTGAAAGTGGTGGGGAATATGAAGAGTTCTATCCGTAGATACAGCAGGGCCAAGATCTGCAAAGATGTTCAATCGCAAGGCAGCAAGGCAACAAAGAAGACCCATGCATTCATAGCTTTCATGTGACTACGCTACTAGGTCTTGGCTATCACATGACCCTCAGGAACCAACTCAAACACGGATTAGCGCCGTCGGACCTCATTTGCTTTTTGCCCCTTGGTAATTACTAATACAGTAGTAGTCGTCACAGATTTGGTCTAAGCCTGATCAGACAAGCCGAAACCGCCACGGATTGCAGCGCCTTCGATGCTCTGCCAGTCAGTCGCTTCCACGGCTCTGGTTCTCCTTAAGCTCTATTTATATTCCTCGGGTGAATGATATCGACAGCATTGACTCACGAGGGTCCGAGACCGCCGCTGAAACAAAATCACTGTAGAAACACTGAGTAATCTGGTACCAACGGTACCACTGTAAGCCTTGTACCACTGCTTGTCAGCGGCCGACCGGAAGGAGGAAGCGTTATCACTCACCAACACTCACTCACGATCAACGTCGTCACATCATCTGCCATCAGCTCCCACCTACCTCCTCATTCCTTCTTCCGCTTCCAACCCCTCTTCTCCCTCATCATCGCCACTACGACTCCTTGCTCTTTTCCTGCGTGATCTCCGCCATCCTCCTTTTAACAGTCTCATTTCTGTCTCGTGGATCTTCGAAACACATTATTGTCGTGGCCGTTATCCGCCGACTCCAAATAGCGCTCGTTGACAGCTGGCGCCTGCCGTCCGCTCGTTCATCCTCTTCTCCATCGTCAACCCTTAGGATTACTTGATTGTTACATATTCTCCCAGTCCTTGGACTGTCGGTACTTTCTTCAACCCAACCGCAGCCGCTGCGGCCTTAGACATCGCCCGCCTGCGCAGACAACCGAAAGGACCGAAAGGCTGCGCGGCCTGCCGCGTTACTTGTCAGCCCCAGAGACCCAAGTGGATACAAAAGCAGCACTTGCCGAATATCCTCTGAAGAACACTGGATTTGGTGTCCTTGGGTGTTGCTGAGTTCAAGGTGTTCAATGGTACGTGCATCCTACCCGCAGTCCCATCGTCGCCTCCAGCAGCTTTGATGCCGGTGCTCGGTCAAGTGTTCAGGCTCTAGTATTTGGCTAGCTACTTAACAGATCTTTCCAATGTTCTGTTCCATACCCATTCCCAGTCAATATTTCCATGTTCTCCTGGTGTTTGGCCACATTTGGGACCATTACTAATGCACAACGTCCGTTAGTCATCTACCTGCATATGGCATTAGGTGGTTTATAAGCTCCATCGCCTGGCCGTGACATTTCCTCGTGTTACTATGGGACAGTCTTCCTCTACGCAAAGAGAACAACGCCAACACAACCCTGCCACACCTTTCATACGCTCTCGGAGAAGTTCAAGTCGCAATAGGGATGAAGATATGAGTAACGGCCAACGCCCGGAGCAGACTGAGGACCTCGGTCCTCAGACAGGACAGGAATTGGACAACAGCGATGTAAATATGTCCATGTCTGGCCAAACGGCTCCGTCGGGTGATTCGTGGCAACGGATGATCTCACAGCCCGGCGACCTTTCGAGAAATTCGAGACATATGGGAAGCATACAAGAAGAGACCGGATCCCCATATGAACCAGACAACCGCGGGGAATATAGATCTGCGACTATGTCTCGAATACCCGCCAGAAGGCAGTCTACAATGTCAAGATTTGGGTCTAGGATTTTGCCGAACAATGTAATACGAGGACTTCTCAACAGTGAAGAAGAGACCCCTGCAGAAGGCCACGCGCATCGGCATGGAATTGTTTCTAGGACTATACCGAGATCAGAAGTCAATAACACCAGCAGCCGATTCAGCCCTTTCATGTCCTTAAGTACGAGAGGTGCCACCAGACGACGGTCGATCCGGGGGCCATATTTCATTTCACGTGGTGATTCGGCCATGAGCTCTCATAATGGGTATCCCGGCGCTTCTTCCGGCCCAACTGCAGAAAATCCCGCTGAGTTAGGCTGGGCACCGTGGCGACGAAGTGTTCGGTTACGTCGTGTCGGCCATTCTTTGTCAAGCCCGATCGCGCAGATGTTTGGCCAGCCTAATACCAATATGTCTCCAGAAGAGGCTGTCGAAGCCCCGTACCAATTTCACAATTCTGATTCTGTTGGCTTTATTCCTCATCCTGGGCCTATGGATACCCACATGGATTTCGACACCCCGCACGAGCTTGATTCCGTCGAACCTGCGGTAGGAAGCCCGCAGCCTCCATCCCCTATACTTCCACAGTCCGTACAAAATCAGCCCAGCGCGCGGCACTTTCCTAGCCTGTTGCGGGCACGGCCGTCTAGAGCTCTGCGGCGAGAAGAACAGACCCCTCTGTCTCGCGTCCTTCAACTCGCTGCTGCCGCTATTGCTGCTCAATTGTCCGGCGGAACCGGCCCAGCATTGCCCAATATACAGGCACTAGGCAATGATGGTCTGGATGGGTCTCTAGAGAGTTTCATACAGAGTCTACAGCGTGCCACATCAGGACAGCCAGCTCCAGGCGACGCATCAAATGCGACAGAAGACGAGGGGCCGCCAACTCCAGTGAACTTCATGAGAGTTTTCCGGTTTGCTAATTCAGACAACCCTCGCCCGTCTGAACCCCTTAATCGCTCGGCGACAGATTCTGGCAACGTCCCGACTAATGGGGACAGTATGGAGACTGATAACCATACGGACGGGCCCGAAGGACGGACTGTTACGCTTGTCGTCGTCGGTGTCAGGTCTGTCCCGTCTGGAAATGGCCCTACCAGTGATCAGCAGCCTGCAGCGCTTCCCGGTATAGACGCCCTGCTTCGTCTTCCGTTCTTAACACCTGGGGGTTTCTCACCACGTCTTGGTGCACGCCCGGGAACCACAGCCGGCCGCCCTACACCTGGAGGCGTGCCAACCACCCATGAAGATGCCCCGGCACAGCCAGGGTTATCAAACGCATCACGGAGGTTCTCGGATACTGGAAGCCGCGGTGCGCCGTCCTCACTGCCCTCTGTCATATCAGAAAGCCCTCCTGGGCCTCATCCACCACCATCTACTCCAGCAGAACCGGGACTTTCAGCCGTTTCATCGGGTGCTTCAACACCAAGTCGGAGACTATCGACTACATCGGCAATATCACCCAATCTTCAAAATAATGAGAACCGCTCCTTGCAGCCTACAGTGGAGACTTCAGAAGACGGCGTCCCACTCAATACGGCTCATCAGCGACGCCGGAGTGACTCTGAGTTTGCGCGCCACCGGGAACAATTAGGCTCTGGAGCGGCCAGGCGAAATGGAGTTGTAGAGCCCGATAACCACGGTCCACCAAGCGGTAGAAGCTGGTTGATATATGTTGTCGGAACTAACCTTTCGGAGAACCACCCTGCATTTGCTGCGCCAAGTTTATTCACCGATGTGAGTGTTGTTGCTCGTTGCTCTATTTAGCGAGGGAAGTGACTACTGACACTCACTAGAACCCTACTTATGAAGACATGGTTTTGCTCTCATCGCTTCTTGGCCCTGTCAAGCCTCCAGTGGCGACTCAGGAAGATCTTACATCCGCAGGGGGGTTGTTCCGCGTAGTGGAATATGGCGGTTCTCTTGTCGCAGAAGGAATTGAAAGCTCCGGCACTATCCAAATTTCCGAGAGCGAGCGTTGTCTGATCTGTCTCAGTGACTACGAAGCAGCAGAGGAGCTTCGCCAGTTAACCAAATGCCAGCATCTCTATCACCGGGATTGTATTGATCAGGTACGTTTGTATCCCCCCCAAAATAGTCCTTGCTCTCTGAACATGACATTAACACCTCCTGAAGTGGTTGACCACGGGTCGCAATTCCTGCCCGCTATGTCGGGGTCAAGGTGTTGCAGAAAAACCAAATGCCGATGCATCAGATACACCACGCGCAGCAGCTATTTAAACACATTTTATTTCACGGCCGTCATTGTTCATGCGAAGACCCGAACTTCTTGAATCAGTCGAATTTAGCATGGCGCTTATTTTCAACAGTTTTATCATTTCGATTTCTCTTTCACCTCGGATATCCATTGCTGCATTGCCTTGTTCTGGTTTTGGTCATCGGGGTCAGGTTATCGGTCGGGTCACTTTAACGGATGGGATTAGACGTCGAGCCATATCAGCGGGGCTGCGCAAAGACTTGAGCTCTTTGTTTTGGCATGAGATATCTCAACGTTTACTTTCTTATCATATGTCTTGGAGATGGGGGTTTTACGTGCTACTTACTGTATTACTGTCCACCGTTCACATAGAGCGTTCTCGCATAGCTGATTGATAACCACATACTCTACTAAATGTCAGATTACCTTTTCTTGTCTACCTTTATCCAAGATTCCCGAGCCATTGAGCCATGCCCCGCATTCGGATTGATGACTCAGCAGATTCTGCCCCGCTTCGAAATTAATCGCAGCTCTGCTCTTTGATACAAGCCTAGAATAAGCACGGAAATCAGCACATTGACTTTTCGGAGGAGAACAAACGTATGAACCATCATCAATAAAGCAACAAAACACTGACTGTCAAAGATAGGTTTCCTCCCCTACGACAAGGACCAATTAAAGAAAATAACATCCCCCACCTCCTCCGAGATCACAGTGCCTCAAACTAGAAGAGAAAGTTGTTTAGCTTTGGGTGCAAAAATAAGAAAAGGAAATAATGGACCCCATACGCCTTACAGTGCTCATATCCGGCTCCGGGACAAACTTGCAAGCCGTCATTGACAACACTTCCCTTTCAACAAAGATCATCCGAGTCATCTCAAACCGCAAAGACGCCTTTGGCCTGGAACGTGCACGGCGCGCCGATATACCTACACAATACCACAACCTTGTTAAGTATAAGAAACAGCAGCCCGCGACGCCGGAGGGTGTGCAGCGCGCACGGGAGGAATACGATGCAGAGCTTGCGAGGCTGGTGCTCGATGATAAGCCGGATCTCGTGGCGTGCCTGGGGTTCATGCATGTGCTCTCCGAGGGGTTCTTGGGTCCCATGGAGGAGAAAGGCTTGCGGGTTATAAACCTGCACCCGGCGTTGCCGGGGGAGTTCAATGGATCTGTAGGTTTTCCTACTCGTTGATTTTTTTTTTCCTCTACGTTCCATACGTTGTGAGGGGTGGTTGGCTAATTTGGGCTTCTTCCGTCCATCTAGAATGCTATTGAGAGAGCTCATAAAGCTTGGTTGGACGGGAAGATTGAAAAGACTGGTGTGATGATCCATAATGTGATTTCGGAGGTGGATATGGGGAAGCCGATCCTTGTTCGGGAGATTCCGTTTGTCAAAGGGGTTGATGAGGATCTTCATGCATTTGAGCAGAAGGTGCATGAAATTGAGTGGGGTGTAGTTATCGAGGGGATACAGAAGACTATTGAGGAGATCCGGGGAACGAGATCTTAGCTTTGAACTCAGGTGCATCTGCAAGGGAGGATGAGTGTCATGATACCAGTTTGTATTATAGCGTGCTAATACACGTTTTATAGAATGTTTATTCTTCAATCTAGATCGATGGTGTAGTTGGGCTGCATGGAATCTATTGTACGCGGAACTCCGCAGATATAATATATCAACTAAACCCCGTGACACTTGAGAACTCCCTCCGTCCTTCGAGACTTCCCAGATGCAGTCAACTTTGCGTTGTTGATATAGCCGCAACCTACCTACTACTCGATTTATTTCGCCACGATACTGTTTTCAGTATCCAATCCAATATTTGTGCCGCACACCCGAGTTTGTGTTGGACATGTATCGGATCCTGCGAGAAGAGAAGCCAATGTTCCATCCCCACAGGATCGCTGATGCATATGTACTGCGACGGCAATATGACCAACTAGGTTCTCTGTGCAACTCTCGTAGTATCCTCGGACCAATCCGATAGTCCGACCCATCACCGAAGATAGACGGCCGCAGGACATGCCGAACACTGTTTCATCATTCCTTCCCATCGTGACCAGAAAGCATTTTGTCACGCGAGCATTTGACAACTGCAATTTGATCGTGGGCATAGTGTCTTTCGATTCATCGATCTCAGCTAGGAGGGCCATCTTTCAGTATAACAGTATTCTCGAGCGTCAAATAATTGTGTACCGACGGAGGGCGATGACCCGAAAGGTCCCTTATCCAAGGTGAGAAGTACCCCGTCACAAAGTACGTACGGCGAAGGAAGATGATGTGCTGCCACCGACTAATGCACGTATGAAAACTAGACCATATCTCTGAGTTTCCGGTGGATCTCTCACCCTGATTCAAACAGGATTTCCTGATATTCGCATCATCCCAGTCGGCATCATGGGCGCTCCGAATCAACAGCTGGAATGGTCCCAGATATCTACCAGGATACGGATCCTGCGGTCGTATTATGGATTCAAGGATCACCAAGTGAACGTGTTTGGAGCACTAGTGTTAGTGAGCAGATCTCAACTACTGGGACCGTTCAGCTCACGCTGAAGAAGACCGTCCGCGGATCCCCGAGCTTCGAGGAGAAAGGCAGTGAACATGAGTGATGGAGAAAGGGAGCGTTTCATGACTCGCCCCCCAAGAAGCTTAAGACCTATTATTATGTCTTTGAGGTCAAAGCTCAAAAATCAGCAACCCCGAGAAATGGCGCTAAACTGGGCTTCGGCGTTAAGTATTGAAATCAATAGTCAGCAGCCAATTCAATCATCGACAAGGATTGAATTCCTTCCGGGAACAGGCAGGGATCATCATGCTGCACTGGCATCTCTGTTGTCCAGTGGCTGACTGTTTTAGCGCTTTGGTCATCATGAACATTCGTCCCGGAGAAGCCCAGCAGCATGTTTGGGACGGGTGTGCACTCCTGTTTCCTGTTCTCGGTGCGCGGCGCTCTGCGGTGACATTATTACCAGGGTATTTTTTATACTTTACCTAGCCATTGGCCGCTGTCATGCTAAGGCCGAGCTAGAAATCCTGGAAGATTGTCATGGTCCCTTTAAGAAGTGGAATCTTGATCATGAACGTGAATCTTAATTTCCCAGAGGAAAGAGGCTCCTCCACCCCGTCCCCTCCGTCCGTGCAGCGTGTGATTACTACGATGGATTGGGAGATGCTGAACCGTGGTTAAAATGGACAGTGGAAATTAACCCGCCAGTTCCGAGGCAAAATTCTCGGCTCAGAGGCACTACTACTAAGTACAAAACTTTCATGATGCCGCTATACGAGAAATCCGGACGGAGAAATTTTCCTGTCATACAAGGAAAAGAGCTGTCAAATCGTATGCCGATCAGGAGGTTCTTCCATCAGAGATGCCGATTCCCGCTCGCATCCCGCGGAGAGATCTGTTTTCCGCCTGAATCAAAAGTCCACCCCCGTTGTTGACTTTATAATTTTCCTCTCGTTCCTCGGACTGGAAGATTCAATCGAGGCTCAGTTTTTTTCCGGGTCCACAAGCTGGATGAGCGGTTCGGCAACTGTCTAGGATAATACCCGGCAAAAAGGACGAAGCCTTGGCTGCACAACTCGATGTCAGACTCCTATAAATCGCGCCCCTAATTGACAAGCTCAGCCATGCCCCGGATTCGCTGGTTTCTGTGATGATTTGCACAGGGATCAGACAGCACGAGTGACGAGTCAGGTCATACAAAGCGCAGAGTTCATTGATCTCCAGGACTGGGATAGCATGTGTGTGTCGCCCAAGCGCTTGGGAAAGGGCGCTTACTTCCGCCTGGATCTGACCGTTCTCGAATTGCCTAGAGCACAGATTTCATGCCTTTTGACTAATGTTGTCTAATCTGATCTTGCCGTTATCCACTTTTCGGTGTTACGGACAAGAAAAGTGGTGTCAAGGGTTTTTTCTTTTTGCTCAGTGATTCCAAGCAAGAAATAAACCCAAGAGCGATGCTCTGGCGGCTCATCCAATGCAGATAAGTTATGACCCACAATACCTCTATGATGCGCCAAATAATGCAATCGAGTCAAGAATAAGGGCGGAAATGAGCAGGGAGCCGGCCTCTTGGCTACTGCATTTTGTTTCATCATAAATTCTCCAGGGTCGAATCACAAAGCAGCAGTCCGAGGAACAAAAGATTCCCAGTTCTCCCAGAATGTGACTGCCCTCCGTCATTTTGATCAGTTCCACCGGTAGGGCCACTAAGGGGATGAGACCATACTCCTTCAGTGTTAGCTGCCCCTCCATCGCTGTCTATCTCGGCCCTTTCGGAGGCTATCAGCTCCCATCCCCGGACTCACCTGGGACCGCTCGCAGCTTGCAGTTGTTTGACCAGTTCTTTTGTCCAGTGCGTACGGTGAGCTGCTAGGGGTATAGCCGCGTATCCGGGTACTTCTGACTCAGATTATCGAGGTAAGGTCGCGCATTTGGCCCAGGGAATCTCACTCTTACCCCGGGAATGTACCTAGGTACGACTACGAGGGACTATGGCGCTGCCCTCGATGACACGCTGATCCATAGGGTTGATCGGAGACGGTCCCAGAAAATAATAAAAAGCAAAATTACCCAGGAGTAACCCATGTCATAAACCATAATATATTATTAGTCGTATAATATCCGGGTCAATTAAGAAATAAGAACGAGGCACAGAGCTTGGGAGAAAGCCTTCACGTCGATTCGAACTGGTGATGCTGTGACTTTGCACTTGCCCCTTCCGGTGATCCCCCCCAACTTCAGGAATCTGATCTGAATCTGACTTCTGCTCTTCTTCTCTTCTTCTCCCTCATCCTCGGGCCACTCCCATCCCGCCGTCTCCCATTATCTGTTGCCGTCGCTTGTCTTTACCCCTTCCGCTCGTTTCCCATTCTCTTCCTGGCCCTCTCCCGCCTGTCATTGTCCTTGCCCGTCGCGCCACCGCATTGCCTCCCGGGACAGAGTACCAAGGATGCATACTCTTCTTCACTCCCTCCCGACTTAAGCTATTCCCACATCTTTCCTTTCTCTAGCTTATGACGGCGTTTCTTTCCATCATCCCCTTCATCCTTCGGATGCAAATTACCCGCTATTTGGCAACATGGCACATTCCTTCCAACCGCCTCAAGGCTCTATGACGGGTTACATTCAAGAGCCGCCCCCGCTCTCCGCATATTCAATTTTGGGCCAACACCAGTATTCGGAGGGTGTTGCGCTATGGCACAGTTCCTCGGCACAGCAGCAGCCGGCGCAACCTCAAATCTCCCCGGTACCTTTTACACCAGCCACTCCCAAAACACCATCGCTTCTCCAGCCACTTCCAGATCAGAAAAAGCATAAACGTACCCGGAGCGGCTGCTTCACTTGCCGAGCCCGTCGGATCAAGTGTGATGAGAGTCGTCCCACCTGCGAAAGATGCCGAAAAGGTAATCGAGAATGTGTTTATCCTAGTTTGACAACTGGACCAGCTTCGAAACCCGCGCCTCGTTCCGTGGCAAAGGCCAAAGCTGCTCGCCCACAATCCCGTGGGAGAGATTCTTCTGGTCCCATTGATGTCGACGAAGCCCGCGTTCTGGAGCCCATCGCCGACGACGAGGAGGAGGTGGTGGGAGCTAGCCCTGGGTCGAGTACGCATCAATCGCCACCACCAACCACTGGGCCTGCCGCTTCGACTGGATCAAAGCCCGCGCTGCCTAGGAAACAGAGTGCTCAGTCTCTAAGGCGCCGTAGAGCAAAGCAGCCAGTTATCACGACCGCTGACCCAGTGCCCGGTCGCAAGGAGAACAGTAGTTCTCCTTCAACCGAGGGCTCGTCTAGATTCGGATCACTTAGTGCACGATCGGACAGCATCGGATTTCTCTTCGAGTCTTCTGGCGACCCCAGCACGGCGCATCTATCTGAAGATATCCGCTTCTATATCTCCTACCACCGAGATTCGATCAATTTTCGACATTATTTCCTGCATCCCCGCAGTGCCAGCTTTGTCAGCGAAACTCTTCTCGAATATGCCCTGCAGTATGAACCTCTGCTCTACGCGGTAGTGGGGTTTGCGGCCTACCATCACTGTGTGCAAACCGGTGGTGTAAAGCTCTACACATTCCTCAAGTATTATAATAAGGCCTTGTCACTCTTACGGAAATCATTAGGCTTGGGCGAGCCATATAGTGAAGCAACTCTAACAACAGTGCTTGTGCTGACCACCTTCGAGGTATGTTCAGCTATACTTTATGCATTGTCACTTTTGGCTCCAATGCTCTCAATCGCATTATCATACCTAGGTAGCAGCTGCTGACAAAGTTTTTGACGTTAAATAGGAATTTATAGGTGACTGGGTTAATCTGATTGATCACCACCAGGCTGCCCATGTTTTGATTCGCGAACTTCTTACACCTGAATCTGCAAGCTCCGATGATGTTCATAGGCATCTCTTTGAGTGGTATGCACGGTTCGATATTGTCGCTGGCATTGTTTCAGGGAACGAGATGGTCCTAGGACGAGATTGGTATATCGCACGAGAAGAGTACGATGCTAAGGAGGCGGCCAATTATCCTGACGATATTGAAAAACAACTGGCGCTTACGTCTTCAGTTAACCGACGCTTTGGCCTGGAGATGGCATCATTATACGCCAAACTATCGCGTGGTATGATCGATTTTGGAGACTTCTTAGTCCAAAATGAGCAACTTGGCCAGACCCTGGACTGGATTCGTGAGGTCCTGAACCGTTTCGCTACGGAGTATGTCATACATGAGTATCCGGAACAGAAACCGTTGACAGAAGATGATATCGTCGACCCATATATTCCCGGTGGATTGCACTACGGACCCCTGTGGGATGTCAATTTCGCTTGGATTGACTATTACTCCACGAAGGCTATGTACAAATTTCAGTTCCTCACGGCCACGCAACAGGGGTCGATGGAGGAATTAATGTCTCTTTCCTTTGAACAAGCTCGGTTGATTGAGACAATTGAGCGCTGGCCAGATAAAGAAAAGGGTTATGTTTTTGGCTTCAAGAATAGTATCACCATGTCTAGCATGTTCTTCCCAAGGGATCCTAAACATCTCATGTGGTGCAGAAGGATTTTTGCTCTTATGGAACAAAACGGGTGAGTATAAATGTGAGCCCTTGTGAATGAGGATCGAGCTAACATTCCGCCCCTCTCTTAGGTACGTGATTGCCCCAAAGTTCAGAACCACTCTTGCCACAATTTGGCAGTTACCAGAGCTCAATCACTGGTGGCTCCCAAATGATGAAGCATACCCTACGATTATTCGCGAGATCCGTGAGATGACCGAAGAACGAACAAACAACCCCCGTGATAACTTCCGAGAAAGTGTGCGCGATATGAAGGCGGTCTTCGGCAAACTTAATCTTGATGACACTGAAAGCGAGCCTAGCCCGCCCGCTGGTGGTGGCACAGAGGTGTCACGACCTGCAGGTCCGAATCAGTAATACTGCGACAACCACAAACAGACAAAAATTACCACGCAAACACTCTGTGCATAGTTCCTGTGGGACAAGGCTTACTCGGATACGAGTTCGCAGCGCTGGTGCCTCGGTTGAAATCCTAGCCGCTATTTCCACACCATCTTTCCCAATCCCTAGAGACAGCATACATTTCTTCAGCGATGTCTCGTTTGATAGCGGTCGATGACAGACGCCATTATTCTTTAAGTCTCCGCTGGTTCTTTTTCTCCGCGCAAACGCGCTGGACGCTGGCCTTAAATGACACCCCAGGCACATTCCAGCTTTTTCTTCTCTCACCTCATTCTTCTTGCATCTATTTCTGTTGATCAACGCACTATACCCACTACGTTTGCGCCATTTATATACTACAATTTTGGAAATGATAGATGAGCACCACTAGTGTTCAATTTTGAAGATCTTGCTGCAAGAGTGCTGTAAGACTTAGTTATCAACGCCGATTATGTACACGCTGATGGGCAGGTCAATTGGGCTCAGCATTCCTCCATGGTATTTCACTGGCCAATATCACGGTCTCTAAACCCCCAGCCAATTCCCCCAACTCATCCACGCCGTCTTCATCTACCTCTCCCCAGGGCAAAGAGTCAACATCGACTTCCCACCCAAGCAAACACCTCAATACAACCGCCGCCCCAGCCTTACTCATAACCGAATTCATCTCCTTACATCGCTCATCACATACGCACTCCAAACACCCCTTTGGTGTGATACAGACGCAAGCCTCAATACGCGCCACTGCACGACGAAGAAGCGAATCTACAAACTCAAATGCCTTACGCGCAATTCCAGACCCACACGAGCCACCCTTCGCATCGTAGAACGTCAACCGCGCTGGCCGCTGACGAGCCGGCGGACGGAGCTTCTCAATCTTATCCTCAAGCTCATCCTCGCAAACTTCATCAAGATTGACGTTCTGACTCCGCCTCTGCGCTCGAGCGCGCTTCAGTCCCCTTCCAAGCTCCTTTTTGGCAACCTTACACTCAGTCCGGACGTCGCCGGGCGAAGAAATCACAAAACTGGGCAGAAGCGACAGGACGGCGTGTTCAGCGGCATGGATCGCAGCTGCGATATTTAGGCGTCTAGATTTGAGGGTCTCAAGAGCCCGCTTGGGGACGTCGAGCCACATTCCTTTTGTCAAGAGGTCGATCGGCGGGTTATCGACGGCAACGGCGTCGAGGACGCGACCGCGCTTGTCGACTTTGAAGAAGCCGTAGACAACGGCGTGGATGCGGACCGTGCCGAAAAAGGCGCGGGAGTTTGCGTCTGGTGTGCTTGTGTCTTGGTCTTCGGTGGTACTGTTGTTGGCAGCGCTGGTGCAGTCTATCGTGCGCATATGCTCTGTTTCGATGGGATCAATGTCTGTAAAATCGCGTTGCATGGTGTTCCAGTCTACATGGACGCGGACAACGCGAGCAAAGAAGCGATCTGGATTCAGCTCCTTGACGAGGAACGTCTGGCCCTGATGGAGGAAGATACCGCCCTCGTAGAGGGTGAAGAACGCGCGCGACGCTTCGACTTCCTCAAGAACAACATTGCGTGCGTTGGTGGTGTCGATGACGGCGAAGTGCTGGTCTTCTGTGTCACGAATCGGTACACATCGAGACGGCTGTGGCCGGAAGCGCCCGTGGCAGTGGTAGTAGCCCATGGCGTCGGGCATGAGTCGGGTCGCTGCCACTTCCGCGAGCTGGGAGCCAAAATAAACTTGGTCTGAATCGGGTTTTATCGGCATTTCGAAGGCTGCGCATTGAATGTGGCCCTCCAAGACTAGCTCATTGAGTAGATCAACTTGAAGCTCGCAGTTAGGTTTGGAGAAGAGCTCCTCTGGGTTCCGCATGTAGTACTGATCAGTTGGATATCGGTCGCCTACTAAAATGGACAAAGAGTCTTTATTCCTGCGACCTGCACGGCCACTCTGTTGGCGGAGGTTCGAGATCGAATAAGGAAATCCGAGTGTGATGACAGCGTCGAGGGAACCAATATCTACACCCAGTTCAAGGGCGTTTGTCGCAACGATACCTAGCAACTGGCCCTGGAACATCTCCGATTCGATTTTTCTTCTGTCTTGAGGACTGTATCCCCCGCGATATCCCATAATAAGCTTCCCAATCTCTGTCCGTCCCAGTCGGTTGCATTCGTTCCGAACTGCCTGGAGGAGAACCTCGCACAGCTTGCGAATGCGGCAGAAAGCAATCACTCGCGCACCGCGGAGAATAAGCTGACAGAAAAGCCGGGCGGTTTCAGCAACGCTGTCTCCACGTCCAGACGTGGGATCGACAGGGTCCTTAAACGGGGTATTCCAACAGAGGAATTCCTTCCGACCGCACGGGGATCCATCAAAGTCAATGAGTTGAACGTCATCGACCCCAAATATAGCCTTCATGTGGTCTTCCGGGTTCGCTACAGTTGCCGAGCACGATATAAACCGGACATGTCGATTGCCGACAGCAGCACAGATACGGCGTAGACGACGCATGATGAAAGCCACATGTGAGCCAAACAGTCCGTTGTAGACGTGGAGCTCATCGACAACAACGAACTTGAGGTTTTGAAGAAACGAGCGCCACGAGCTCTCTTGTGGGAGGATCGTGATGTGAAGCATATCAGGGTTCGTGAAGATGATGCGCGCGTCTTCGCGGATGGCATTACGGCTTGCCATCGGCGTGTCACCGTCGAAAGTCTCGACTAACGTGCCCTGTAAGCCATCTAGGTATTGTAGAAGCTCCTGCATACTCCGTTTCTGGTCCTGTGCAAGGGCTTTCGTAGGGAATATATACATGCCCCTGCTATTGGGATCTTGCTCCAGTTCGTGGAGCATTGGGACTTGGTAAATGAGCGACTTCCCCGAGCTTGTCGACGTCGACACGATAACATTTTGCCCGTCGTGTAGATAATTGATCGCCTCCGCTTGGTGCGAATAGAACCGTGTTATCCCCTTGGTATTGTACAGCGCATTCACGAGATCCTGCGATAGCGCAAACTTCAAGTCCCCGTAGATAGCAGGCTGCGCATCAAACGCCCGGTGACCCTCAGGCACGATCTGCCCCATGTACCAGTCCTGCGCGCGAATCTCCTCAATGATCTCAGCCATTGTCTTGCGGTCTTTAGGGATGGGCCCCATTACCCTCGACGAATTACGCGTAGCAGGTGCATTATCATCAGCATCGGGAGGTACGGGGATGTAAGCGTCCTTCTCGCTCTCAAGCAACATGACAGGGTCCAGGCTCTCGTTCTCACACTGGAGAAGAAAAGCATCCACCGCATCCGAAAACTTCTGGGTCCGCTTCTCAATCAACGAGAGCATCTGCTTCTGGCTGAAGACTGGCATCTTCATATCCTCGTCCTTGTCTTTACGAACTGGAGAACCCTTCTTCTCCCTCTTCAGGTCTTCATCGAGAAACTCGAATAAAAGCGCATACGCCACAGGCTCAAACTTTTCTTCGACATCGAACCCACCGCTTCCCCTACCAAAACCCTTCACCTCCTCTCTCTCTCCCGCACCCAGGACCTCCAACTTCGCCTCATCCACATACTCAAGTCGGATGGCGCGCGGTATAAGCACCTTGACTCTTGCGATATCCTCCACGGTAAGCGAATCCCCGCCCATCTGTGCCTGCACGGCCTTCTTGATATTCTCGAACGTCGTGGCAAAATGCTTCCGCGTGCAACAGAATGTGTACACCAGGTTCAATGCGCGGTGGGTACGTGAGAGCTTTGCGAAAGTGTCTGGCCATGGCGAAGTGGGTTTGCGTTTTGGAAGGACCTGTTTCTTTTGTTGATTTTGCTTCGTCGTGGGTATAGACTTTTTGGTCTTTTTCCCGGGTTGGGCGGGCTCGGAGGACAGGTCTGCGGCGGGAGATTGCTTGGAAATTGAGCCGTCGCTTTCGGGGGATGAATCGGGTTTAGTCATCTTTGTGATGGCAGTCGATCTCTTGCGTTTTCGTTGCGTTGTCTGATCTTGTTGCAATGGTACCGTTGCCTGTGCGGGCTTAGAGGCTGTCGACGCGTCGGTGGTTAGAGCCGAGTGAGACTCCGCCGGCTCATCGTGGTGTTGGTTCCCATTGAGCACGGGGTCTGGGTGGCCAGCCGTTCTCGTCGTTGGTCCGGCCATACGGACGTCTCATGGTTGTTTACTGGTGTTGTGCAAGAAATGACAGTGGAGAGTACCTAAAGAAGGTTCAGGATTTCGTGCCGGGACCAGACGCGAGATCACGTGGGTAATGGCCAATATAGCCAGATCCGGAATAGTCCCATGAACTACTTGCAGGAAGAGCACAAGAAAAGCATCAAAGACAAAGAGAATGTATGCAAATATAGACAAAGAACGTATAGATATTAGAAGAAGTAATATCCATCGCCAGTAGTAGCTCGCTCGCTTCCGCCAGCCTAACTCAGGCGTACTGTACTCCCGTTCCCAATGCAAAAAGCCAACCCAACCCCAATGCCAGCCATTCTTCCCAGGCTGCGAGCAGAACACCAACAGCCAACTGTATCAGCGACCATCCTTTAATTAGTGCCGTTTATATCTCCAGTTTACAGGTGCTCCAGCAAATCCTGGAGCACATGGTATAACTCCTTCGCCTGGTCTTCGCTTCCGGTCTGGTCCATTGGCGTCAGTCAATTCAAACAGGATTAGAACAAAATGACTTACTCGAAGCAAGAGCGGAACAGTGCGACCATTTTCTAAGCTCGCTAAATTGATCTGTTTAGATCTCGGTTCTTTGCCTGTGGCATCGCCGATCTTCATGCCCTTAAACAGGGGCGAGTTCAGCATGACACGGAGGACTCCGTCCGCGCGCATGATCATACGAGCCGATTTCTTGTCCTCAACGCCATCCGTCACCTTGACGTTGACCTTGAACGTGCCGAGACCGCGCTCCTTCCACTCGCTGTCTGAAAAGTGGAAAAGCTTGGATTTGCAGGAGAAGTATGTCTTTTCTTCCTCTTCTCCGGTTTCGACTGTTTAAGAAGTATTAGTGCGAGTTGTGAACGGTGGAAAGGTTTACCACTTACTGCGTCGTTCATAGAACCTTTCGTCAGTCTTATCCTCTGCGAACTCCGTCGGTTCGCTGTCTCCATCATCGTCCTTATCATCCTCGTCGTCTGAATCGGCTTCAGCGCCAAAGGGCTTCGAACTCGTACTCCCCAGAGTGCTAGGTGCAGTTGCTGAAGCAAAGCTTGTCAAACCACCACCTGAACTTGCGCTTCCAAAGCCCCCACTGAAACCCGAAAATCCGGATCCTAACGCGGCGAAACCTGAGGGCTTCGAAGCGGCTGCAAACCCTGTTGCGGCAGGCTTTGCGGTTTCTGCCGGCGTGGATTCTGTTGAGGATTTGAAGATGGAAGGTGTCGAGGCCCCCAATGATCCGAAAGGAGACTGTTCTGAGCTAGCGAATGCGGCTAGACTCGACGAGGCGAACGCTGAGGATGATGTAGCTGGGTTTGCCTCTTCTGCTGATTTCGGTGTCGTTGTTGAGACGCCGATTGACCCGAATGGCGACACGGAGGATGTGTTCGCAAACGCATTAGGAAGAGGCGCCTAGAAAAAGAAGTTAGTCGTTGCTTTTTCCCCCCAAGAACAACGGTATCCGTCACAGGCACATACCGAGCTACGCTCCTGGGAATCGTCCCTATGCCGCTTTTTCTCAGGTTGCCCTTCAGCCGCAGGCGTGCCTGCCGATGCGTCGCCCTCCGAGACATCTTTAGTATCTGCCTTTTCACCCTTGTCCTCGCTCTTCTCGTCTTTATCCAACTGATCTCTGCTTCGCTTCTTCTTCAAGTTACTTGCTGACTCAGGCGCCAGACTGTCATCCACCTTTGCTGCTGGTTCTTCGGTGCTCGAGTCGCGTGACCTTTTCCGTCGATGGCCGGTCACATCCTCAGTATTTTCCATCTCGTCGTCGTCAAATGATCGCTTCCTGCCCCGGCTGCTTTCGCTGCTAGATTCGCCCTCCTGCGTTGTTTTGGCTGGGGTGTATGTCGATTTAGGGGCTGCCGTGATCGAGGTCTCTTTTAACTTGTTCCGAACAGGACGCTCACCGCTGTCGTTATCAGATGCTTGGGAATCGTCGGCGTTTGCTATACGTGAATCCGCTGTCAGTCAACTGATCCAATCCACAACTTGATAAAACAAACTGCCTCCAGATACCGTACTTACCCTGCTCAGCAGATCCATTCTGAACATACTCTAGAAAAACCCAAGCACACATCAGCATCCATCATCCAGACATAAGCCTTATCACCAAAGACAACTCGGTATAACTTACTCTCCAACTCCTTATCCCGAATCTCCGACGCCATACCGAATGCCCTTCCAAAGCGTTCTAGGAATCGAAATCTAGTGGCGCACAAACAAGACAACTACGTATAGTACGCAAAGCTGGACCCGAGTGGCTCAAGACCAGTGTTCGGCAATTGGAAGTGGGCGGAATTTGCTTCGACTAATTTTTAAACTGAAACGTTAGCCTCAGAGTCCAGGGTACCATGTTCGTCCTATTAATAGAATCGTGCATCGGTATAGAGAACGTCGAGAATCGACTGTCCGCGTCGGTGTCTAGACAGAGCACCTGAGGATGAAGCTCCCATCCGCATGTGGGAGAGCGCAAATAAACTGCACCCACCTCTAATCTCTTTTAACACCCCCTAAAGTGCTCGTAACAACCAGCAAGATGACTATATCGTTCAAGAAGCGGTAGGCCATCCAGTTGTCGAAAGAAACTGTCCAAATCCGTAGGCCGTGGTGGGATGAATCACACGAGCCCAGCGGCAACGAAGTTCGATGACGAATGTGTAGCGTCTAAACACCGTAGCAAAGAAACCGCGTCGGTGCGAATTGCGACGACAAATCAAAGTTGCAAGTTCCACTGAATAACAAAACTGGGGAGAATATGGAGAATATTAATGAGGTGGATGAGCGAGCGAGCGAGCGAACGAAGGCGGCCTCGAGCGAAGAAAGCAAACGGTTGCGTTGCTGTGCTTTGTTGTCCGTCACCCGGTCACCGCTCGCTCCGCCCCGCAGATAAACGCTCCGTTTTGTGTACTTGGGACTAAACAAATAATGAGAAGCCGCTCGTCTCTCTTGGAGATTGAAGAAAATATACCGAATGACTGGTTCAGATTTGGATATCTCATATCATACCATGATCCAGGCGAAGATCTAGCATCTTTATTCTTATTCTACAGAATACGGGATACAGAAAATAGCTGAAGCTGCAATCGCATTGAGATGATGGGCACCAAATTACAGACGCCGGGCTCGTTGGGTCTCCTCCTCCGGGCTGTGAAGCTGTCCAAAGTGCACGGTATTGGTTGCACTGCGTTGCTTTCGAGGCATCTAGCTGATGAAGCAGAGACATCCGATCGCAATGTAGAAAACGAATAGGGGATATACTGCGATACCTACGCGGTTTCGCAAGACACCTGAGCCACCGAGTATGCTCACACCTGCAGCCAGCGACCAGGCGATCAGGACCAAGTAGACCGGTATCCGTGCGATTGTCGGAAGACCCAGGGCGCTAAGCAGAGCGGCGATAACCAGCGGGAAGAGCGTGTAACCAATGATGCAGACAGATTGGAAGAAGGAGCTAGACACAACGTTAGATTCTTTGATCCGCATTCAGGGGAATGAGAAAAGAAAGCATACATATTCCCGCCGAGCAGCTTGATTTGCAACGTCACAACAGCCTCGCCGATCCACACGAGGGAGAAGACGCCAGAGAAAACCACATCCGACTGGTCTCCTTTCGCTAGAGAAAGAAACATGCTAAGCAGCAGACAGAAAATAAGAGGGCCCCTATGCCACAGTCAGCAAATCAATCGTGCCACATCATCATCGTCACAAAAGCAGTAACTCACCAAAGATCCCAATCCCTCAACCCCTCGCTCATCCCACCTTGCAACACAACATCCGCATCCGGCCACCTCCCCAGGATATCCCTCACGCCGCCCCCGAAGCCTGTAGCTTCACCCCGTTCCGCTGCGCCAATACCACCTCCACCGCGTGACAACATCCCGCCGATCAGGTACTTGGGGTACAGCACCTGGCGCATCTTCTCCCAGACAGCAAGAAGATCGCGGGAGAGGGTCTGCCAAACGCTTTCATCGATGGTGTTTTGCGGCGCGCTGCGGTCCTCGCCGGGGATGCGGGATGTGAGGTACCCGCTGGAGATGTTGTTGCCGGCGCCGCCGCGGGAGCTGGACGAGGTGTCGGGTTGGATGTTGCCTCTTAGCGGCGTTCTATCTGTTTCGTGAAGGGGGTCCTCGGCATCGATTGCTATGGTAGATATGATGTTAGCGATTGATTGCGAATCGAAGCGCGGATATGCGGAGCCAAGAAGGCAGAAACAACAAATAGTTCCATTCTCCTTGGGACGGAGCCAGTTTATAGCCATGAATAGCATGATGCAACTAACCATCATCAGCCTCAATGACCCCATCATCCAGAATAGACTCGTCGTCATGGAGGTCATCATGGGCATAATACGGCGTTGAGCTCGCCATGGTACTCGTGTGTAAGCTAGGTAGATATAATGAAAGGGCTGGTTTGGTGTCAGCAGTAGCTATCGCAGCTGTCGGCTCATAATCTGCTCTGCCAGAGAGCGTGTAATGTTAAAAGTGGCGCGAGGTCTCGAAACTGAATTCGGACAGAGGTAAAAAGAAGATGATGCGGAGTTCGTTGTTCCCTCGTGCAGCTCCTGTTTGGCTTGGGTCCTCGGAGAGAGAGGCTAGAGTGGCTTTCCGCCCATTACGTACGCAGCTCCATTGGAATTGGCGGCCTTGGTGCCTGAGGCCTCACCCGGTTTACTATCTGAATAGTTGACAATGGACATCTTCTAATCGTGGAATATAAGTCAATAATACATCTTCTAGTAATACATAAATATAGGTAGATATACACAGGCCGTAGCCACAGTTTATTATACACATATCCGAGTCCCAAAACCACACAACGCCACGACATGCAGGTAAAAAAAAAATAAGATCAGATAGATACAGGAGAAGAGAGTTGTCTAAAGGTCATCATTTATCAGACCGAGGCTCCTCGGAGGTAGTCCTCTCGGCTTGGGATTCTTGAGAGTGGAATTCCTGGGGTTTGGGCTCCTCAGCCCGAGCTCCCTGTGGTAGGGACGTCTCAGACGGAGAGTCCTGGGGTTGTTCTTGTGGTTGAGATTCCTCGACTTTAGCCTCTTCTGGCAGCGAGTCCTGAGATTGAGAGCTCTGGGTCTCGGACACCTGGGACAGAGGTTCCTGCAACGACGATTCCTCGGATTGAGTCTCCTGCGGCTGGGTTTTGTGAGGTTGAGAGTCCTGCGATTGAGGTGCTTCCTGCGAAGGAAGCTCTCCCGATTGTGTCTCCGCCAGGTGAGACTCCGGCAACTTGAACGGTGGCAGCTGCTCAGAGCTTGGTTCCTCAGCGCCTTCTTTCTTCGTAGCCTCGGTCTCTCTCTTAGTCCGGGCCACAAACTCGACCTTCTGTTCCATAGTTGGATAGATATGTTTGTTATTGCACCGGTCCGAGACCTGGGCGTTCGAGTATTTGCGCAAGCCCAGTGACTCCTCCTTGATCATCTTGAGGATCTCTTTAGAATAGTGCTTTTCAGTTGCATTCTGCAAAAACGAGTCAAGGAACCGCCTCATGTTTTGCAGCAAGAGGATGATTTCGTGGCCGCCTTGAGGGATAATATTCATAGCGACTCTGTTTGGGCCTTGGACCTTGGATGGTGGCCCCTTCATGAATTCCTCTAGGGCTATCTTGAGCTTTGCGATTGCTGGACGAGCGGTTTCTATCGCGATGAACTGAAGGTCGAGTCGTAGCTCACGGTACACGCCGTGAAGGTCACCCTCAAGGCCGTTGTGAGCTAGCTCCTGCTTCTTATCATCGAGACCCTTAAGCGCGAGGAGGAGCTGGGAGTTACTCGTTAAGACGTTTATGAGATCGATATATCCGCTTACCGCTCGGGCGTCGGGGAGCACGAGGTGCTCATTCATAAGGGCCATTAGCTCGTTGGCGAGCAACAGAATGTTGTAGTTTTTGCGGTCACGCCGGCAGACGCTCATCGCGAGATGGAATAATACACCATCTGCAATGCCGGCGGGGATGACCGTGTCGTGGAAGAGTGCGACGGAGGCTTTGGCAGAACGGCTCAGGCGGAGAATGCGTAAATACGCTAAGCAGGAGAACAGGTCTGGTTTAAGCAGATACCCAACCGAGTCATGCGTGAAATGCTCCCAGTAACGCTTCGCGATACCTCCAAAGTCATTTGTCAATAACGCCACATCCAAAAGACGCGTCAGAGTCCGATTCGATAGGGGCATCCACATAGCACCAGTCTCTGAAACGGCCGGGGGCCGGTCGCTGCCAACCAAAACAGGCTCGCCCAACTTTGAAAGGACGGGATCAAAGAGGCCCTCAAATCCATCCCGCTCCTCTTCTTCAACCCTGGCCAGTTCCGCAGGATCGACATCACCTGGGTTTGGGAGCCCGTCCGCGACATCGGCAACATCCACAAACGGAATATGCTCAGCAGTTTGGTAAACAAGGGTGTTTCTGTAGGCCCTAAGCCTCGACGACAACGTCTCCTTAGGACTTCGAGAGTAATTTGGAATCCCTGTAGTCTGGCGATAGAGGTCGAACACGTCGTACAGGTGGCGTTCCTCTGGGCCTTCCAAAAGAATGCCCGCCATGGCACTGACAAGATGATCTGTCATCTGGATCTGGCCCTTCTTCCACTGATATACGACATCACCCCAAAGTTTCTTGCCCTCTACCACGCCCAACAGCCTTCGGTAGTGCATCATATTCTTAGTCGTGCGTGGAGAATCTTGTAACTCGGCGGCGCTTCTCTGAATCGAAGTCCGGATAGCGTTTAGAATTATAGTATACGTCCTGTCATTTGGGGATCCCGGTCCTGATTCGGGGAGTTCTCCAGCAATTTCCCAAAGCGTATCCATATCGTTGTGGTGCGCGCAGGCGCTTAACATGGCGTTGCCGATGATGATGTTCGGCTCAACTGTGGAATTGGGAGCCTGCACCCCCCTATAGACTTTGAGTGCCATGTCAATAGGGTTGAATCCCGAGTATCGCTCGTTTTTGGCAATTCCGCGCAGCATGATCGTATATGAATACGGGTTAGGCCGACTACCCAGCTTTTTCATCTACAAGGGACAAAAGTCAGCAAGGTGTTCTCCGTTAAAAACATCCCAGCTGAGAAGGAGCGAGAGAAGAGGAAGGAAAGAAGGACACTCACCTTATTCCAAAACCTCCAAGCAGCCACCGGACTGCCCTTGTCCATACAATACGCCAGAATGTCATTCCATGCAGCAGCAGAATCCATCCCCTCGGTATGCGCAGCATGCACAAGCGCGTAGGCAAAGGTGATCTCATCTTTATTGAGCAGCCGCCGTACTCGCTGCGCCAGCATCACCCGATCCCTTATCCACTTCAGCTCTAGTTGTATCTCAGTTCTAGAAACCGGGTTCCCTTTCCCCATCGCGATTCGGACCAGGTGGTCTCCTCGCTTGTTCTTGCGAAATGCCCAGGGCCCATGGATATTGTGTTCCGCTCTAACTGGTCTTTTTCTAGGACGTCCACGATTTGATTTCCAACCGGGTTCTTCAGATTCATCAAGATCCTCCGGCGAACGTGAGCTCCAATTGCTGTCATCATCGTCAAATCTCGTACTGTAGAGCCGTAATTGAGGGAGTGGCGTCGGGAAGGTAACCGCCTGCGCAGGTTTGGGAGCCTGCGCGAGCAGAGAACAGCTCCGCGGAGCTTTCGCCCATCGCGAGCTCAGCGGCGCCCTCAAGACCGCGCTGGGTATAAACTGCGTTCGAAGAGCAGTGGCATGGCTGCAGCGGAGCATTTATCCTGAATATCAAAGCAGTTGTAGGGTATGTTCTTGCGCCGACAGAACCTATCTTGACCCGTTGCGCAGTGACCGAAGCGTTCACAATTGTCGCGAGTGAAAGAAGGAGATCGAAGTCAAAAGCGAAGGAAGGTCGTCAGGAATAAATCAATTAACAAGATATATTATGATTAAAGCGCTGGAAACAGAAAAGTAACAGATCAGGGGGGGAAAATTAGAGCTGGATGCTAGTTTCAGAGCAATCTGAAAAAAAAATGGCCAAGCCGATTATTGCGATGCTGGAAAATCACCGCTAGCGCAGGATAACAAGCTGGTCCCGTATCAGCACGTGACTATGGATTTTTTTTCTTTGCAGCCTACTACCATTGTATGCGACGGCTAACTACCGGTCTGCCAAGTGCCAACAACATTGAATCGAGATCTCGCTATCCTTGATATATGATACTGTCCAGAGGATAAATGCTCTTTGGGCCTCGAACTCGGGGGCTGACATCCCTAAACGATATGCATTTGCCATGCTACGGGCAGAATCCTCTAGCCGCTGCCGCGGTCACTTCCTCGTGTATCTATGCAAAAATGGGAATGCAGTAAAGGCATACTAAGCAGATTTACATTGTATTGACGAAAAAGAAATTCTCATCATTCGTTTTGCTGAGGGACGGAAGCATAACCCGGAGAACAACACAACCTACGCCACTATACCTCGTTGCTGGGCTCTGCCCCAAGAGTCAACTACCTACCTACACCATTCAAGCCTAACTATGTAGCCCAACCAGAATCACTCGCTCACTAACCAAGGGTATCCCCATTTCCGAGTACTAGTACTGGGATACTTCCGTACTACCTAAGCGACAGTCCCATCCATCCATCTTCCTCAATTCCCTCGCCGACGACCCGATTCCGGCGATTCCGAAGCCGAGTCCGAGAAGTTACTAATAACGCACGCACCGACTTGTTTCAGTGCCGCGGCTTCTAACTTCTTACATAGTCTACGGAGTAGTAGGTAAGTGAGTCTAATCTTGGTACCCTACCTTGTCTCCGAATCTTCACTAGTGTCAGCCTTTCCCTCTTCACAGTTCTTAAAATTTAGCGTTTTACCTTTTTTTTTTTTTTTTGCGTCCCCTCGACGGGCCCTAAAAACGGGCTGACAGCCTTCACAACTACTAAGTCTCGTACTAGGGTAGTGTTCCTGGGGCCCTGACCCAAGATTTCCTCCCCGGGATCCCTTACTTAAGTTACTTTACTAGTTAGTTTCGACTCCCGTCACGATTTAGTTTACTAGTGCCGAGTTTCAAACCCGGGGGCGAGTTCTGGATTCTGGGAAGACTAAGGGAACTAACTATCGGGACAGTGCCACATGCCTGCTAGACTACGGCTACGGCCCGGCAACGTTCCTTAGTAGTAGATTTTGCCCCGACGTAGTACATACATAGTTTAGGGCCAGCGTCCGTGTGGCCACCCCCGGAAAATTCAAAACAAAACTTTGAAAGTAACAGCTAGTAAGGCAGGCCGCAGCTTAGTTTCGGGAATTATGGTTCTGCTACGTACTAACCAGGCTAGTAAATGTGTGACTAGTACGAACAAGACCTGACCAAACTGCATGCCCGTCTGCACAGTGCAAGCGCAATGCAGACATACATAACCCTCCGGCCCCGGCGCTCCCCCCTTCCCCTCCACCCCGCATACATTAGCCCGGCCTGGTTGTGCTGTGGTGTTGCCCAGTGGCTTTGTGTCACCACCAGGCTGGTGCCTTAGGCTACAGACGACAGGTTCAAGCTAGCCTCTAGTGCTACTCGAGTCACACCACTAATGCTGGTGATCTGTCATTTTTTTATTTCATGTTTTGAACTTTTGCGAGTTCTGATCGAATCGGAGGGAGTTCCATGACAAGCGCAACGGCAGTGCAGCGACTAGGCTATAATACTCCTGCTTGTCAGGTGCTAACGGTTTTGGTAGTGCTAGTGCAGGAACTGCATTTGGCTTGGACGCTAGGCGTGTGTATCTCAATGCAAACATGGGCGAGGTAAACCGTATATATTGGCATAGCTTAGCAGCTCATCGTCGTTCGCTCGTGAGTTGCAACAGGTAGATAGTAGACCAAAATAGGTGTAATGATGTGAGAGAAGAGTTTGACTGGACATATTCGGGACATCAAAAGCTCCGCCACCCAGAGCATACGCAGAGTATGGCTGTGGAGAGAGAAGAAAAAGAAATAACACAGGGGGATATTGCACATGAATTGGAATCAGGTCATAGAGATAAAAGGAGAGAAGAGATCAAACAACATATAAGAGAGTTTGTCAACAAAACAACATGATTCACAGGTGGGATAGCCACCATAGTAGCTACATAATGCAGATTGCCCCGCCAGACATCCCAAGTCACATTTCCATAGCCAAGTACCTGCAGAGAGTCGAATCATTCTTTTCTTTCTCCTGCAACCATCTATTTCGACAGCGGGAAATAAAAGAAAAGGGTAAACAGAGGGGGGGGAAAGCATCAAACATGACGAGGACAGAAGCATGAGTCGCAAGGCCGTTCTTTTGACTGGAGCAAATCAAGGCCAGAGATGGTATCATGTGCGCAAGATCTCAATAAATTAGACCTGGAGGCGGCGATGTGGGATTAGAGGGGGTATTGATGAAGGTATTAGAACATGCAACCTCAAAAGAAAGGGTGAAGAGGGACATCTATTGCGGGTAGCTGGTCGATTGGTTTTCTGCAACGCCAACATCGATCAGCTACATACCCCATAGCAATAGACCGAAGGACCTTCTTTTTGTAACCGTGCATTCTCAGTCTTTGCTGAAGAGTGTGTCGTACGTTTCTCTCATTTTTTTTTTCTTGACGGCCTGGCCCTGACCAATACAAACATAAAAGGGCTGACTACTTACGTTGCTGGTACACTTGCCCGCTCTGTCCGTAGGGAGAGTGAGGGTAGTTTGGAGGGTATCCCATCTGTCCGTTGCCTTGGTAGACCATTCCACCAGCGCCTGCACCGTATTGACCAGGCACCTGGCCTTCAGCAGGCTGGTATCCGATAGGAGGCAGCTGTGGTCGTACACCGCCAGGGTAAGCAGGAGGCTGGCCGCCCTGTGAAGGGTCTGCCGGGTTGGGAGCATCAACTTGGTTTGCTTGTACAGCCTGGGCGGCAGCAGCGCGCTCACGCTCCTCAGCAACCTTGCGTTGGGCTTCCTCCTCCTTCTTCCGGGCCTTCCACTCCTTTCGAATCTCCTTAAACTCTGAAACTACAAGTCAGTACATTGTGCGTCACTCAAGGATGCTGGGGTCCAGATCCTCGAAGAGTTCTGGCGCTACTGCGATCCGCAACGCTAAAGCTGTGTAACTCGACTAGCGCGTGCCGCAACCCGCACTAGCCAAACCATCACAACTGCAGCTAGCGGAGAGCAAAGTGTATGCCATATAAGGGAAACAAAACAATGCAGAACGCACCTTCTGGGGTTCGCTTCGCTCCGTGCGATTGCATCGTAACGTGCGCGTTCAAATGGTTTAGTGTGCCGTAAGCTTTCTCGCAGCCGTTCCATCCACACTTATACATCCGTTCAATCTCCTCGTAGCGGCGACGGGGCCGCTTGTGTTGCTGAGCACCGGGAATTGGCACAAACGAGTAAACCTATAGATCCCCTGTCAGTTTTGTCTGAACGAAAGCACAGATAAATATTTTGATGAGATAATGCGCCCGCATCTCCACGTCCTGTGAGGTAGCCCGACCGCAACCCCGACAATCCGGGGGCGTCCCAAGACAACAATCGACAAAAATTGCGCAGCCTTTGGAAATAGACGCCACAAAATCATCAAAAACATACCTGGCCAGGGCGCGGCCCTGCGGTCGCAGCAGGGGAGGCGGAACCAACCGTTGTGGCAGGGGAATTGTAAGGTCCAGGAAGACCGTGCTGATGTTGCCCATACCCATGCCAGTCTGGACGCGCATACATCTGTGGAGGCGGAGGAGGCGCGTGGCCTGGGTACTGAGCCATGTCGTGGCCCTGAGGCTGGTAAGGAGAGTAGGGAGGAGGATAGGTGGGGCTGGATGCCGCGATTGAGGGATCTATAGGAACGTCCGCGTCAGACTTCACGTTCGAGTGATTGCGATGGCCATTTGGGTGCCCATCATTCAGGGTGTTCATGGACGGACTTGTTGCTTGAGCCATACCTGCCGCACCTCCGGGTTGGGAGTTCGGCGCGTGATGGTATTGAGGGGGGCGGGCCAGGTATTCGGGATAAGCAGGAGAGCGCGCGGCGGGAGGCGGCTGGTTCAGACTGTAGTCGGACTGCGGTGTGTTGGAGGAGGTGCCGGGTCGAACCTCTGGTTGCGGAGTGTACTGAGGCCCTGGGCGAGACTCAGGCTGGGGCGTGTATTGAGCAGTGGCAGCAGCAGATGCCTGGTCTGCGGCTGTGAATTCAGAATGTGTCGCGGTGGACGGTGGTGGATATGGTGTGTGCGAACCTGACTGCGCGTACTCGGAAGCAGGCCTGTTGTCCATATAATACAAAGAGTCGCCGCTACTGGGGAAGAGAAGAAAGATCCTTGACGATCCTCCAAGCTAGCTTCGCGTGCCTGTTGATAGACGCGTCGCAAAGACACAATGAGCTTGTGGACGCAAGAATAAGAAAATGGTAGGGTGAGCCGAAGCGACAGGTGGTGGTGGTAGTAGTATGTGGAAACGGGGGAAGAGGATTGGTTTGGGGGGGAAGAGATCCTAGTGTGATCCCGTGGGCGGAAGAGTCTTGGAAATCCCCTCTTGTTGGAACGTACTGGCTTAGTGTGGTTGGAGGGAGGGGTGGTGTGCGACGGTGCAGAGTGTTCAGGAACACGCACGTTCAGGTCGGGAGTTGGCTGATGGATAAGAAGTGCCAGTGTCCGTGAGGAGGTGGGAGGAAAATAAAGGAAGGATCGACGCGTAAATAATTATGGGCGCGAATTTCGAAATCACTTCCACCAGAGAGTCTCTCCAACGACAAGCGATTGTAAATTACCAGCGTGTTGGCGATGCGAAATGTAACGATACTATAGACAGAAAATTGAATGTTTTGGTCGCGGCTTGGAGCCTGGGGGTTGGATCGCGATGCTTAATCGCTTAGTCGCCTTTTAGGGTGACGGGGAATGGCTCTTGCAGGTGGCGGAAGGCACGACAGCTTCGAAGAAGGGGAGAGACTGCCTGGTCACTGGTGGAGGAAGCCAAGCCAGGCGCGAAAAGAAAAAGGAAGTAAAAAAGTGGAAATAAATGGTCAAATCACCACTTGACGAGAGGGGAACTAAAATATAGAGTAGAAATCCACCAGCTCGAAAGAGTGATAGCGCAGGAGACGATGCCTCGATCCAAGTGGCAAGCCCGGTCGCACAATCGCCCTAAAAGAGACCGGAGAGAAGATAGTTTGATTCGACCCGGCAGAACCAGACCTGAGCAGGAAAGGCGCGTCTTAAAGAGTTCAGGAGCCCTCGTTCTTCGATCATTCGAGCATCTGAGAGGAGAAAAAGCCTGAGCCTGCCTGCGAGCACCTCGTGGGATATCCGAGAACACGGTGGAGCAGCGTGTGGGCCCGTAATTTTCGTCCTCTGTCCTCTGGCGAAGAGATGCTGGAGCCTTGGGAGGCAAAGATGGCAAAAGTGATCAATAATGGAGAGAGAGAAATTAAAGAAAAAAAAAAAGTTGAAGGGAGAAGTGAGGTCAGGGTGTGTAATACGCAGTCAGGAAGGTAAAGGGGGGCTGGTTTTGGTACTGTAACAGTTGTTACGGAGGGGCCGCCCGGAGGATTAAATCTCATTTGCTCGTTTTGCACTGTCTGGAGCGGAGTGTTGTCGCTTTCTGGTGACGGCCCCGTTGCTGACCCACATAAACGATTATTCCAGCGGAAAATGACCCTCAGAATCTGAAATCCATCCAACTCTCGTCGATGCCCTTCTTTCCTGTTGCTGGTCCCCTTTCCCCTCACTCTCACGCAGCCTCTGTGACTTTTCAGGCCCGGCTAAGCTTTCCTTGTCTGGTTATTCCCTGATATTTATTATATTTATCTTTTCTTTTGGAAGATTTCTCAAATCCCCTTTCCCCTCCCTCGCACGGCACACTCACGGAAAGTGGCGAGCACGAACGAGTCATTCCGCTGCAACCCCCTATTCCTGCATTAAATACCGCGCGTTTCTGATGTTTGATGGCGGGTGCCAAGCGTCAAGAAGCACAGATATGAAGTCAAGAATAAGTTGATAGTCCAAGATAGTGGTAGGGATTTAGAGCTTGGATGGTCTACCCGCGATTTGGGCCGGACGGTGCGCGTGTTGGTCGCGAGTCTGTCGTGAACCTAGCGCAGTGGCCGTGGATACAGCGAAAAATCGTTGGCCGACGTTCCTCGCAGCGTGGGTAGGGAAATGGGAACCTGGCCCTAAGTGGGCAACACTATAAATGGCGTGCCCGAGAAACGGCTGGAACGGTACACCTCTCCGTAGCGGGCTAGTCGAAAAGGGGCTGTAGCGCAAGTCGGGGGTTAGACTAAGTGCGAGCGCGTGCAGCACGCGTGGTGGAGGCTGACGGAGCATATTCAGACATTGAAGGCCTCTACTAATTGATTCGCAAAAAACATCCATTTTATCCTGCTGGTTGCATTGGGTGAAGAGGTTATGATGGATGGCAGAGATGGCACTACGTAATGGATATCACTGATATCAGCAGAAGTACTGAGAGAGAATGGAAAAAAAAAAAAAAAAAAAACTTGGGCGAAAAACGACCTGGTAGGCAAATAACGGGGCGGCTAATGCCGGTCATGGGTGGACGGGCTTCCCAGCGACTGGTGGGAAAAGGAGGTCACCGTCCTGCAATGGTCACCTGTTGCCCAGGGCGGATGAATCGCCGATGGGGCACCACTGTGGAGAAGGAGTGAGATAGCCCCTTTCAACCAGCAAATTGATACAATACCATCAGCATTTGAAGCGTGCCCAAAGACAACAGCTTTTGCAAGTCTTCAGACTGTTTCTTTGAGCACTGCACAAATCCCGAGAAAGCGGGCTCCCGACCTCGGAGGTCTGGCTAGTGTGCTCGTTTTGCGCAAGTCAGGAACGCGTTGGTGGGGAACACGAACGTTGATGACCCAATCATCGTCGAAGAAAATGGGGCCATTTGACAAATTAACTTTATTCCCGGTTACAGTTAGTAATATCGGACACTATCAGGCTTCGGATATCCCCAAGTTGCTGCCAAATATCGGTGATATCGAAGGCCTCTTTCGCAAGCGGGAGCAAATGCTAATGCTCAGAATTCGTTTGTGGAAGTATGCGGTCGGTAGTACTCTTAAAGAGCCAATTTTCGACATGAAGGTACATTCGGTCGGAGTAGAGATGCGCGGAATGCACGAGGAGGAAAAGCAGGACCACAAGTATCGGGGAATGTGGAGAGCCGTCAAGATCCACTGAAGCTTGAGAGCATCGTCAACCTTCACGGTCAAGGCCCGAGGGGCCCCGACAAGCTCAATTAGAAGAGTCGAGAGCCGAACAGCATGATAATTGTCGGAAGTACCACTCCACCAGAGCGAAGCTGTGTCTGTGAGGCTTTGGTCGAGTTCGAGGCAAGCTCAAAGACAGAGCGGAGAGCATCGCATTCAATCTGCCGAACCGAGCACATAATAAAATTGATAGGCTGCGAGATAGCTTCCTGATGAACACCGCCCATGCAAGCGGAGGCTTGGTAGCACTCCGAAGGAACGAAAAGAAGCGCGGCAGAAATACTTTCAAATTTTATCCGTATTCATGGGGAGGGCTTCAATCCAGCTGGTTGGAGACCTGTCCAGTTGTCGTTATGGATTCCACAAAGGAAAAGGGGTGGGTGGGCTCTGATAGGGAAGCAAGAGTTCGAGGTCGCGATGGGCGCGCAACCTGGAAATGCAAGTCTCCAACCTTGGAACCTCGGAAGGTCCCCCTTCAGCTGAGTGGTGTGATGCCTACTGCATGATTGGCCGTACCCCGCGCCAGCGGAACCTCAGCCAACCCACTCTGCTCTGTGTTGTTGCGCATCGGTGAGGATTCCAGTGCGAGGAGGAAAAGGTGATAAAAAAGAAAACATAATAATGAGATTTCTCGTAAACAAATCTGATTCTTGTGAGTGGTACGCCGCCAGCGATGGTGATGACAGAATGTATGTAGCTTTTTTATCATCAGATTGCGACATTATTCTCCTCCAGGGTTGTCTCGGCCGGCAACCGAGAATGGACGATACATATGAATCCCTCTCCAGCAGAATTCCTGCCGGGGTCCTTTGTGCGATTTCTCCGAGGACGACTCGGGTTGGTTTGCTCCGCTTTTGCTTGCAAACGAAGCACGACTCGTGGGCGTTTACCAGGACTTTCAAAGCGTATTCGTGTATCGACAGTTGTGGTCGCATGAGCTCTAGTCAGAGCAATGAGCCTCCTTGAAGTATATCCTAAATAAGATCATCCCTTGTTCGCCGCTTGGTTGATGTCTAAGCTATTTTGGTGCCGGAGTCTGATCCACGTGGGCGACAACATCGTTGGCTGAAGGCTGCACCGGAGCGCCTTAGTATCCTCTAGCCAGGTTGATGACATCCCTAGAGCGCACCTTGTTTGGAGTTCAAATCTGCATGATTCAGCGGCTGAAAGGAACAAGGTGAAGGAAAAAGAAAAGAAACGATACCTACTCCGTAGTTGTTGCCCCTGATCCCCTGCAGCTGTTCAATTAACCAGATGCATTATTTTGCCAATATCGCTTTGCAGCGAATCAGGCGCCAATTTCCAAGTGCAAACATTAGGGGGACCATGAATTTCCAGATAGCCGCGCTCGTAAAAGGTCGAGCTCGATACGGAGTACCAGCGGAACGCTTCCCCGTGGATCTGGAAGCGAGAATAATGAAAGGGGATGGCTGACGAATCGTCGACAGCTCGATAAGTAAACTCAAAAGCAAAGAAGAACTGGCGTGATAGTGGGGAAAGGTCTCAAAGCAACGAGAGCTGGAAAGCCAAGACCTTTCAGATGTTACTCTCTTCGCAAGTTCGCGTCGTTTAAACCACTCAAAAGGTATTTGACATTCTGTCGGTCACCAAAATAGAAGGTCGCGCGGTCAGCTTACGGTACGGAGTACGGAGTAGGGAGATGACTGTTCTGCAAGATAGCCAAAAGTACATGCGCTGAGATCCGGGGAAGAGGAAGGGACGGAGGTTGGGCCCCTCCGTGATATATTATCCGGACACCGAGGAGGCTTTGGATATCAGCCCACAGCACCCGATGTTACAGCAAAATGGTGCTAGAATAATAGCGAGTACAAAGAGACCTGCAGGACGCCAGATACAGATGCTACCTCGCTGATTTAACTCTGAGAAGTTCAATAATGGGCACCCGCTTCGCTTGTAAGGTTCAGGAGAGCCTGCGATTCCCAGAATGCTCATTGGGCGACATTTCTCCGACGACAGATGATGCCAAGAAACATGATTTAACATGGCAAAGCTGTTCGCCCGCGCGCCCCAATTAGGCAGGTCAATGGACAGTCCACACTTCAAGGTCCGATAGTGCTCAACAGAGGAAGAGGGAGCGACCAAAACCCCGTCGGGAATCGCGCGAGTCGAGATATCCTGGCGCTTGGTCAAGAGGCCGTTATGTGTTCCATGCATGTTCTACGGCGACTCTAGATGGCGGTGCCGGTTCACGCCATTCCGGGCTTACCTGGAGTTTGTCCTCTCCTGTCCAATCTTATCCCCTCGTGATTTTATCAGCAGAATTTCCGAGTCCCGCGCATTGGACTATGAAACCTTAACCCACAGGCGGGCTAGTACGCATCCATGCTAGCGACTCCAGGCTTGCTAGTCATTAGCGTACTCCCTACCCGAGCCACGGCCCATCATCCTTGTTTTTTACTGCTAACCAGTTCCAGGATAGCGGCATACCGTCTCGAAACCAGTAGGTGTTTCCTGTCATACGCAGGAAATACACAGTCCATGCCTCTCGCAGCCTTTTCCCGAGTTGATAAGGACCATTCGCGCGCTCACCTCTTCTCTTCTTGACGTTGCAGAAACGGGACCCCAAATGCACAATGCCAACTCGGGACTTGAGGATGGAGCATTTCTTTCCTCCTTCCGCCGTGGCCCACAATAAATAAGAGGGGGAAGGAAGGTCGGGCAATTCCGTGGACTTGCTCGGTCAGATCTCTCACCGGAGTTGCGCTGCGCGTCTTGATCTCTAGGACCCATGGTTTCCAGACACTCGTCGGGAGAAGTACGGGTGAATTGCACCTCCAAATTTACCCTTCTCCACACTCTACACGGGGCCATCTTTGCTAGCACATGATCTCGGCTGGGAACACGCTGACCAGAATTCGGTCCACCCCGCTCCTGATATTCAGCCTCCAGGCCAAACCATAGGGCACTTGGTCCATAATTCCGATGTACGGATTTAATCTTGATATGGCGTGCCATTATTCGTTCCTTCGTCTAGTCAGACCGACCACCCATGGGATCGGAGCATAGTCGGAATGGTATCGGTGCCTGAGGCTTCATCTGATGGCCTGGGACATTGATATCTTCATCCTATACATGAGTATGGGTATAGGGACATGATTTTTACGATCTCTACCATTGCTTTGGGATAGCACCAGTATTTCGGACCACGGGGCCCTTAATGAAGACGTTCCTCTCATCCGAGATTCAATGGTTTTCCATCTCAGCGCAACGGAGACTAATTCTCCGTGACACGTCCAGAGCATGCTCTCGAAATTCTCCGTCTGCGCATACATACCTCATCACTTTGCTAGTCAACGGTCGATCGATGAAAAACCTCGAGGACAACGTATGGCAGACAGCCAAGCGGAGCTTGATCTCCGCCGTTTGTAGCTTCTGTAGCTTCATCTGATGACACAACTATATATATATATATCAAAATCTATACCAGACCATGTTATTAGTATATATTCTAGCACTCGTTATACTTCTCGCCGTGGCTCTTCCCTCTAATGCGCCAACAGGACACGGATTTGACTGGGAATCGACGCGTTATGTGTGAGGATCGACTCCCCCAATGAATACCACACGATAGAGAGGTGCTGACAACTGCCAGCCTCGCTTTCGGCGACTCATACACATACGTCCAAGGAACCCACGGACACACCAGCTACAGCTTTATCGGAGAACAACTGAACCTCGAGTTTACCGCATCAGAGCTACTGACGAACAAGATCGTTCAGAATCAGGTCCACAGTCCTTATACGCCTCTCTTTTCTACCATACCCACTCACATGTATAACTCTCTATATATCGACCGGCACATCAGCGGGCGGCCCTAATTGGATCGAATACCTCACAGGATGCGGCCTGAAGGAGGGCCTGACCTCACCACTAAGCTGCAAGAAACAACTATGGGATTTTGCACTCGCAGGCGCAGATATCTCGGGTGAGCTGTATGCGCCCCCCCAATCCACCAATCCACCCACCAAGCAAAGCCGAAATAACCATACCTACCCATCTACCCACTGCTGTATAGCCTCCCCCTACACCACGACTACACAACCTCCCTCGTAAACCAAATCACGCGATACCTCACCTACGCACACCCAGTCCTTACACCCCAATCGTCAAGCCCAAGAACGCTCTAGTCGCCAGTCTGGATCGGGATCAACGATGTAAATGATAGCGCGGATAATAGCACGATCGCCAGCTGGGGGTTCGGAGTCCTAATGCGACTTAGATAGCTTGGTTCAATGGTGCCCTGGTGGAATATGCGGCGGGATTCAAGAAGAGGTATAGGGATAGTGGGGTGCGGGTGTTTGATGCGCATTCCGTGCTTAGTGGGATCCTTGATACTCCGGCAAGGTATGGGATTGTGAATACGACGGATTTCTGTTCGGGGTATGATCAGCCGGACATTGCGGATAATTATGAGGCGTATGGGTGCCCGACGCCGTTGAGGGAGTATTTCTATTCAATTCGGGGCATATAACGAGTCGGGTGCATGAGGTGTGGGCGGAGGCTCTGAACGGGTTTCTATAGGGCTTCAGGGAATGAATAAGGTAAATCGACGGAGTACACAGGTTATGAATGCAAGCGGATCTCGTGATATGGTATAGTTTAAATATAATTGACACAAGCTACAGACTATCTGAGTTGGTCAAAACCAAGAACAGCATTGAACTTTTCAAAGACAAAAAAAGAGATGAAGAATTAACATGTATCGTATGTGCGCATGAGAAAACCATGGGGTTGTCCAACCGGAAACCTGTAAACTCGAGTAAACCGTAGAAAGAGTCTATCGTGAGATTGACAAACGCCGCCCATATTGAGTTACGAAAGAGATATCTGAAAGCAGAAGCAGGTGCAAGGGAAATCAAACGTCTACCGGGTAATGTCGGAATACAAGCTCATGACTGTACTGGGGCAATGGCATGTGTCTACCAGCGACGGTTGCCACCAAGGGGGGCCGCGTTGGAAGCAGTGTAGTTACCACCACGTCCGCGGCCGCCACCACCACGACCACCCCAACGGCCATAGCCACCACCGTGGCCGCCGCCGCCGCTGTAGCGGACCATCTCAGCGAGACGGGGATCAATCTGCTGCTTGGCCTCAGAGAGGATGGTAACCAAGTCACGAGCCTGCTTAGAGTCTGTGGGAAATAGATTTAGCATCGAAACGATAAATCGGAATGGTTCGGCATAGGAACTTACTGTCAGTGGTGAAGAAGGTAATGGCGGTTCCCTTAGCACCAGCACGACCAGTTCGACCGATACGGTGAACGTAGTCTTCTGAGTTGTTGGGGTAGTCATAATTCAGGACATGGGTGATGTCGCGAACATCTTTAGACAGACTTATGTTAGCAAACCAGAGCATTAGTGAAGATAGCAGCGTGGCATAGAAGCCGATTTTCAGCCGTGTGAGACGAGATGCATCACTCTCTTCCACGGTCTTTTATCTCAAGATCCGTCACGGAAATGAAGTCCATGTGCTGGCGAATATCGCGGTCCTAGAGCAACCTTGGAATGCAGCTTCAACAGGCCGGACGAGAAGTTATGGTACTTCTCGACCAACCAGGTCCATAGATGAGGGAGCGTCAGAACAGAAGAATAGAAGAATCCTACGTGTCTGCTAAACTGCACTGTGAGTCCAAGGTTCTCCTGGCTTGAGAACCATTTCTGGAGACCCGACAAAGCCTGGACGAGTCAAGTATGCCAATGGAGGCATGTGAGAGTCACGCACCATGTGCCAATGGAGGCATGTGAGAGTCACGCACCATGTGCCAATGGCACACAACGTCAATACGGCTGAGAAGCTTCAAGGAGGAATACAAGGGGGAAGCAGAAAGGGGGAAAGGGGGAGAAAGCGCAATTTTATCATACCAATACCACGAGAAGCCACATCAGTAGCCACCATGATGGGGCTCTTGCCCGTCTTGAATTCGTTCAAGACCCAATCTCTTTCTTGTTGTTGCTTGTCACCGTGGATGGCTGATGGAAGATTAGCTCGCTGATTGTACACGTTGCACAAGATGGGGGTGAACTCACAAAGGGCTGGCCATCCGTCCTGACGGAGGAAGCGGGTAATTTCGTCGGCAATACGCTTAGTACCAGTGAAGATGAGACACTTGTTGGCGCGGTTCTCCATGATCTTTTCAAGGTGCTTGAGCATCTTGTCGCGCTTCTCAAAGTCGGAGACGACTTCGACGATTTGGGTGATGCGGTGGTTAGCAGACAGGTCCATAGAACCAATGTTGACTTGAATGTAATCGTTGAGGAAATCACTCGCAAGCTGGCGAACTTCCTTGGGCCATGTAGCGGACCACATGCAGGTTTGACGGTCAGGGCGGATTTGGCCAATAATCTTGCGAATCTGGGGCTCGAAACCCATGTCGAGCATGCGATCAGCCTCGTCAAGGACGAGGTAGGTAACACGGCGAAGGTTAGTGCGACCGGCCTCAAGCATATCAATGAGACGGCCGGGAGTAGCAATGCAAACTTCCACACCACGGGACAGATCACGGATCTGAGGGCCTTTGGGAACACCACCGTAAACGCAAGTATTCCTGATGCGAGAGGACTTTCCGAACTTGGTGATTTCAGTTTGGATCTGGACAGCCAATTCACGGGTAGGGGCGAGAACAAGGACGATAGGGCCGTCGCCGGGTGCAAGGAGGGGCTGGGCGTTAATGTGAACGATAGCTGGGAGACAGTACGAAAGAGTCTTTCCGGAACCGGTCTCGGCAATGCCGACGACATCGCGACCAGAGAGAGCCATAGGCCAACCCTGAGACTGGATAGAGGTGGGCTTCTCAAAACCCTGGGCCTTGACCTCGCTCAGAACGTACTGGGGGAAACCTGCCTCGTCGAAGGTCTCAACGGGACGGGGAACATTTCTTCCCTGCACGGTCATCTCACACTTCTTACGGAACTCATCGACCTCGCGCTGGGAACGGTTGGCAACATCGGGATGCTCCTTGTAGAAAGACTTCTCGAACTTGGGAAGGGAATCCAGGTCTTGAGTGAGGTTAGTATCCGCATCATACGGGTTTGAAATTCCAGCCAACTTACCCCAGTCTTGCTTCTTCAGGCCAGCTCCTAGGTTAGACATGCGGTCGCCACCAGCACCGCCGGCAGCACCACCGCCGCGTCCGTAGCCACCGCCGCCATAACCACCACCGTAACCGCCGCCTCCATAACCACCACCACCCCCGCTGTAGCCGCCGCTGCCGCCGTTAGAGTAGCCGTTGGAGTAACCGCCACCGCCACCACCACCGCCGCCGTTCTGTCGAGAGCTGGAAAGGAACATCTCAGTATGTGTGCCAAAAAAAGGTAAATGATTCAGGGGACCTCGAGCGAAGGATGATGGATGAGTGAGTTTCGCGACACGTTGGATGGTTCATGAGATCTCTGACCCGCTTTCTGGGCGAGCAAGATCCAGGCGTTATCCAGCAGGTGTCACAAAACGTCTTCAGCCGACATCTTTTCGCTTTCAAGTCAGTCCCTAAATATAGAAGTGCTAACTTACCGATAAGAATCGCGCTGGTAGCCGCCACTGCCGCCGTATGAAGACATGGTGAAGTCTGCTTGAGATGCGTTGTTCTTTGGAAAATGAAATCGACTTTCTCAACGTGAGAAAACAAAACACAAACGGACAGGGAGAAAAACGGGAAGATAGAGAAGGACAGTGAGGAAAAGACAAATTCTCCGAGAAATAGGAGATAAGAGGGATATCACAACGATATCAAACGAAGAGAGAGAGAGATGAGGATGGGGATAAGAGAGAAAGAAAAATCGGGCGGGAAGCAAAGAAAAGGGAAAAATAATGAAGGCAGGCGCTGAGGCAACGTTTGCTCTTTCTGGTTTAGTGCAGGGGAAAATCTCGACACCGCCGGCTTTATGAGTAAGCAGATTGCGGTGGCGCTCGACCCAGAGAAATGAAAAAAGATCCGGTGCAGTCTTTGGACGTTTCACCGGCCCTGCCGTTGGAGATAAAATTGGAAACATCCAACATAGTGATTGGTTAGTAAAGAACCCTTTGTTCATCAAGACACTATGATTACGAGGCGCGAAGTGAATCTATTGTTCCTGGAATCAGGCCGAAGCTGCGGAATGCCGCCTTCTGTTTGACAGGCAGAATTAAGGTTTCGGTGATCGATGGCGATAAATCTTTTTGGTTCCAGATTCCAGCGACTTCTCCCATAGAAAAAAAGCAGTCGGAAACAATCATTTATACGATCATATATATACACGTATATACAGATGGCCTTCTATTTGGATTGCTCACTGGGTTCTGTTCCCTAGTCCCATGCTCCAGAATTCAATCTCCAGTTCTGTCGCTCGGATGAATATCTTGATCAACTCCTCCATACGGGAAGGCGAAACTTTTCTCATATGGGTTTCCAGTAAGTCTGGGAGACGTTAGCAAGTTGAACGTAGCCGTTTAGCCGCTTTGCCGAGAACTTACCAGAGCCCAAACGGACAGCTTCAGTGTAGTCTTCCGCCACATAATTCTCTATCCACTTCCAGTATAGGTTGCCGTCTCGCAGAGTCTTCTCCTCTGCGTAAAGTCTCTGCGCTATAGCGCCGTATCCGATAAGACACGGAGCCAATGCAACTTGTAGTGCAAGCCAGTCCTCTGACTGGCCGATATCGAGAATGTATCTGCTGTACGCGGTGCATGCTGATAATTGTTAGAACTTTTCACGGGAGTAACTCGGGTCCTGAACAAGCATAGGAGCCAGCAACTCACCCATCTTTTCCGGAAGCTTTTCCATTTCCTCTTGAGACAATCCGAAAGATGCACAGTAATCCACGTGCAGTGCGGTCTCTCGTTGGATATGTAGCACGATCCGTGCGGACTAAATTGCCACGTTAACCACAGTGCTGGGACTGACCTCACTTGATGAAGAGTGACTTACTGCAGCTATGGATTCCATGTCTTTTGCCTTATAGGAGGCTAGTGCGTTGCTCCGGGCAAATTGGACCTGTTGGCAGCAAGTCAGCGTTGTCATCGGGCATAGGAAGATGGCCGCGTACGAGATAAAGATAGTCTTGCGCTAGGTATTCCTTGAATCGTTCAACAGGAAGTGTGCCACTGCCGAGTCCCAGGACGAACTCATGCTCCGTAAACTTCTTCCACACTGATTGTACGTCAGGACGATCTAGAACGTACTCTAGGAAGCGGCCTCTTATAATGTGTTAGTCAAAATACTGGGTTCAAGAGAAATTGGGATAAGCATACGGTGCAAAAGGTAGCGAGTACATGGAGTGGAAATGGTTAATGGGACCACTCCCCTTTCCGAGCTCGGAGCTGGTCTTGATCCCTGCTTCAACAAAGCGGACTGCGCTGCGCACAGATCTCTTAAGGTCTTTTCCAAGCGCGAGATTGGCAGCTATGGCAGAGGCAAGGGAACAGCCGGTCCCATGGGTATTCTTCGAAATTAGATAGTCGGTCTCGAAGAGTGTAATGTCTTCTCCATCATAGAGAATATCAACAACCCTCGAGGCCTCGGCGGGATCCTGTGCGGTCTTATAATCTTTCGTAAGTGCTAGATGGCCACCCTTTAGTAGGACGGCCTTAGGGCCTAATGCGGCGACTTGTTTTGTGAGCCGGATAAGGTTTTCAAGATCTTCTGGATCGGAAACTTCTTGTCCGGAGTCCTTCATGAGAAGCTTTGCCTCCGGGATGTTGGGTGTGAGGACAGTTGTAAGAGGTAGTAGCTTTGTCCGGAGGCCCTGGACGGCGGCCTCAGGTAATAATTGGGAGCCGCTGGTGGAGACCATCACCTTTGAATATGTTAGACGGAGCACTGAGACGGAAGTAGGAAGGAGAATACCGGATCGAGGACCACTGATGGAATTTGATATGACACAAGGGCTTCGGCGATAATGTCAATCGTCTCTGCGGATGAGAGCATTCCTTGACGGCATCAGCATACTAATCAAGATTTCTAGGCTATTTTTAGAGAAATACGAGGCCATACCGAGCTTAACAACATCAGTACCGACATCGTCAAGGTTGGCTTTGATCTGCTTCTTGACAAATTCTGCGGGAACGACGAAGATGTCCTGCACACCGAGAGTGTTCTGTGCAGTAAGGCCGGTGGTTGCCGTGAGAGCGTAGCAGCCATGCGCAGCAAGTACCCTCTGATCAGCTTCCAGGCCACTAGACATGGGGAAATTGCATTAGCAGAGAGGATCTGGAGGGGAAATGAGGGGTGTGTCATACGCGCCGCCTGAGCTATCGGATCCCGCAATGACGAGGACACGGTTGACTGTCATGGCATAAACTGTACTTTGAAGGAGAGTAGGCTCAAAATATTCCGAAAATTCCTGAAGCCCTCGTCCCTCAAGGTTGGTTTTTGTCAGTTAGCAGCGGGCATCTTGGCTCATTTCCACTGGAGATGAAGTCGTTTTGATTGGCGGAGAGTGGGGTGTCCCAAAACGGTTTAGCTTGCCTTTCTATACAAGACATCACAGTGTAAGGCAGGAGGGAAAATGGTTGATGGAACTTCAAGTCTTATTAGTGAATTCCTAGTTTCAGAAATAAAGGCTATCTGCTTTTACTCAAATAGATATCCTTTGGTATGTAGGCCTCAGATGTTTAGCAACAGGACTGGTTAAGCAAAACCTGCTCATTTGAGCTTGTGCTCTCTCCACCATCTTTAAATGTGACCTTCTCTCTCGTTTGGCTGCTCTCTTTTCCTAAAATTGATGACTCTTCTTGCACTCGTGTTACTGCCAGTTCTCAATCATACCTTTCCTGACCATATTGGCCAAGTAATTCAGCAAGATATACTTCGGCCAGCTCTTGAAGAAATTGAATGTAACCTAACGAGGAAGCTACATGAATTGAGCTCGCATTACACTAAGGCTTATCCAATCATTTCCGGTAACGACACCGTCTTCCTTCAAATGGACTCTCCGAAGAAACGCCTAAAGATGGATACCCCTCTAGGATTATTGCATTGACGAACGCGTGCTATAATGTAAGTCGTGAAATAGTTTCTGAGCGCTTCATCTTGCGTCTTGGTCTAAAAGTGACATACTGACATTGTCCAACCAAACACTCTCCAGTCTGCGATGGTAGTATTTACGGAGAACTTTGCCACACTGGGCATCGAAAACTGTCTCCTGAAGCCCCTGGAGGCGGTTTTCACTAGCAAATTGGTCAGCGAAATGGCACACGACCAAGTTGGATGTTTCTTCTCAGAGCCAGCTTCAGTTGAAACCAACAGACAAGCTCTAAGGTCCGAGATCGATACGCTGAAGGCTTGTCTGCAGCTTTGTCGCCAGTATGACAAACCGACGAGCCTGCTCAAATACCAACCTTGCAATGAGAGACTGGGTAAGCGCAAGGTACCGAGGCAAGCCTGGGTTTGGCTAAATGATCCTTAGGATTCCCTTCACCCATGGAAATGTCGAACGTATCTCCTGACTCTGATCACGCTGATCTACCTGCATCGCGGAAGAGAAGTATGTCCGAGGAGCCATTAGATGATGTACGCCTCCATCAGCGGGTTAAATTGGAGGAAACTGCCAAAGTTTCCGGTGAGTTCTAGTATTATGATCGACCATCCCCAGCCAACAATTATGTAACTGTCCAAATCTTTCCTAGTCTCGCCAAACCAGACGCCTGGAGACAACCCTGGTCAACCAAGCTTTGGTGCATTCAATTCGCCTACCAATATATCTGGAACATCACCTCTCGGATCTTCCCCGAACCTATCCCAGACGCAGATTTCGACTGGAAACTACAGACCATGGGTTTCAAACGATGAAGGCCCGCCAAGCACAGTCTATTTTGACCCCAATAAAAACCTTTTCAAGGAGTAAGTAGATCTCTCCATGGAACTTTCAAGCCCTTTCGTTTGTTCTATATTATTTCTTCTACGGCATCACATGTCTCTCGGCTGTTTCTAGCATCTTCTGACATGTACGTCGCAAGCCACACCGAAAGCTAGGAGCTCGGAACAAACGTTTATCATTCTATCAATGCCTCCGAACCTTACCAGCTATACTCCTTCGAGGTTGGTACCCCTAGCATTCTTAGCCTCGCACGTCTGGGCCGGGATAACTAGGAACATGCGGGCTAACGTATATCTTTTTGCGATTAGGAACTTCGACTAGGGGACTACGAGAGGGATAACAGGTGGCTATCGAGGTCACTGAAGTAGCGAAAATACAGGCTGGTATTGTGGATTGCACTTGTGTTGTAGAAGTATGGGTCTTTCAAGACAGTTCCGTTGTCTCTGAGGTTCATAATATGTCGAAGACGAATGATTCAAATGTACACTGAGTTTGAGTTGAATTAGTTGATTTCATGCCATCATCCCAAAGCTAACGGACGCGCGCCTATACAATGAATACACAAAAAAAAAAAGACAGTCTTCAGCAAGCCAAAGCTAATCCAGCACGGAACAAAAAACACTATATACAAACCCATCATGGCAATTGCGGTGATCCTTATCCCTGTTGCATAAAACTACGCCAACATAAACTTGAACAACCCATCCATCTCTACCCACTGCCGTCCACACTTCTTCAAATATGCCTCGACAACCGCCCTAACTGTCCCAAATCTCACCCGATTGAACTCCACAAGCGCAGCAACACTCTCCTTCTTCTCACCGCTGCCCGCCTTCTCCTTCTCCGCTGCAGCCTTCGCCTTGTCAACATCCCACAGACTCGCAAAGTACAATAGCTGGTTGTAAATCTGCTTCTCCGTGTACTCGTAGTGCATGCGACCCAGACAGCCCTCGGCATAACCCTTGGGGCCGAGGCACCGGTGCCCATACACGCTGATCTGGCGCGTGCGGTTTCCGCATGCGGAGTCGTCGCAGACGAGCCAGCCTTCGTAATATTTGGAGGTCTGGGCGCGGATCTGCGACTCGAGCTGGGCGACTATTGTGAGGACGGAGAAAGGTTTGCCGCAGGCGGTGTTGGGGCAGATGATGCCATGGGGCGTACACATGTGGATTGAACCGGTGAGACCTTCGAAGATTGAGCGTTCCTTGCAGTGTCGGCAGGTAAGTGTGAACCGAGCCGCGCTTTCGAAACGAACGCTATCTGGGACTTGGGACTCGAGTGGGAAGATCTCGGTGTTTTGGGAGGAGTTGTTAGCGGAGGTGTTGATTTGGTATTTGCGGGTGTCGAGACCTAGGCATTCGGCGAGGCGGACGGCGTCGGTACCTGGAATGGGTGCGCAGAGACGTTCGATGGGCGGGAAGATTTGTTTGAGGAGGTAGAATTCGATGTCGGGCTTGAGGCCAGAGTCGGCTTTCATGACGTCTTGGAGGGTGTAGGAGCGCTTTGCGGGAGGGAGAGAGGAGGTTTCGGAATCACCGTTTGTTACGATGTAGGAGATAACGTCATTTGGTCGAATTGTCTTGCCGCGGGCGAGCTCGCGAAGAGCGACCTGGGCTGGAGGCATGGTCTCTTTGTTGGGATACTCTTCGGGACGTTTGGAGAGTTTCTAGGCGGGTTAGCGAATTCTTGAGAAGTAGATGACAGGCACTTACAGTGTAGATGACGTATTTTTGAACCGGAATAGTGTACTCTTTCATCTTGCCAGCAAGCTCACGCAAGTAGTCATGAACCCGGTTGAGGACGACCTCCTGATCCTCGCCAGAAAGGACCTCGTTCAAGAGTCTTTGCGAAGCCTCCTTCGAAAGCGCACAGTACTCACGTCTCTTCATATCCAGGCCTTTCACTTCGAGCTTGTCGACGTATTTGCCATCAATCTCAGTCATATTGACAGCAGCATACTTCTTCTTGGCGTGCAATAGAAGGCGACGGAAGATGTTATCAATGTCAATCTCCAGCAGTCGGTAGCGCTCATTGACGGAATTCTTAAACTCCTGTCCGACTTTGAGTGCATCGCTGATGGTGTCCATATTCGTGTTGATCATGACGGAGTCAGTATCACCGTAAATGACCCTCAACTGCTTGCTCTCTGCCAGCTCCTTGGTACTCCGCAGAATCTCACGACCCTTAAAGGTTGTGAGCATAGCCAGAGGACGGGCGTAGAAACGACTTTGTGTGTACCCCAGACAACCGTACATAGAGTTGGCAGTTAGCTTGAAGGCCAGCTGCTTCGTATCCCACAGGGCGAGTTGTTCCGGCGTCGCGCGCTTGTCTTTCATGAGTTTCTTCACTTCTCGTCGCCGGCCGACAAGAGTTGCGATAAGGCGCGGTAGAATACCCTGTTCGGCATCGGAAGCAGGAACTTCTGGCACCTTCTCTTCGTTCTCATTCTCGCTCTAAATGGTGTCAGCGGAAGTAAATATGATAGTATATCGGGGACGTACCGAGGGCGTCCTGTCAACCGTTGTGAAGCAAATGTTGTATTCCTGGATAATACTGGGGTACAAACTGTTGAAGTCCATGACAAGTACAAACCTATCATAAAGACCCCTTTCGGGTTCGAAAACGAGACCACCCTTGTACTTATCTTTCTTCTTCTTATCGCCTGCTTCGTCATCGTCTTCTTGGGCTTTCTCTTCCGCTTCCTGCAGTTTGGAGGAATACTTGTCAGGGCAGATGTACTTGTTGCGATGGAACTCGTGAAGTAGAATGTACTCGTTACGCTCAGCACGCGTACCACTGAGTGTACGTGCCCAGGAATTGCCAGCAATGTTTGTGAGCACCTTGGTCAGAGACAGCATTTGGAGACGTAGAACGAGGGCGGCAATAAAGTAGGTATCGGTATCGCAATGATTCACAAAATTGACGAGGCCGTCCTTGGATGTTGCCCAGGTCTTGAGCGCCGCTTCAATGTCGAGCTCTTGCCTTGCGTTGTCTGACCCGAGGTAGAGATCGCACATTTCTGTCAGACTCCAGGATTGACATTTCATCATGAGAGACTGTTGCCTGTTAGTTGACGATTTTCGAACGGAGAGGAAAATTCTACCTTGCCCATGTCGTTGGCCACATCACAGACCAGTCTTCCCGCGACCAGGTGCCTCTCAGCGAAGAATCCGCCTCCCCGGTTGAAGTTCTTAGGCCACTCTCCACGCTTTAATCGCCCAAGACGGTGCCAGCCAGGTGTCTTCTTTTCCTTCAGTCTGCTCAGTAGGACACTGAGGTCGACTTCTTGGAGCTGATGGCCCATCAGGACGTCTGGGTCCATTTTGTCGAACAGAGCCAAGAATTTACTTAGTAAGAACTGTTCGCTTTTTTCCAGCATATATGTTCCCCGCTGTTTCCGGATCTCAGCCTCGAAATTTACTGGATATGAGGAACCGGCGGGTCGCATGACTGTGAAGGTCTTACAAGGAAGCTTTTCCGGGGGAGAAGTCTCTGTCAGAGAGACGTTCTCGTAGACTCGAGCACTGGCAATCAAAATTTCTTGCTTGTTCTCCTTGACGTTGAGCTGGGTTCGGAAAGCAAGACTCATCAATGTAAGAGTGGGCGGATCAAGATTTTCGGTATCAGGGACTGGCGAGATAAGTGCTGGCTTCGAGGTCGCGCATTCAAATTTACACCAAGAGGCGTTGTTGACAGCAGAGAAGTCGGCTTCCTCGAACTTAAGCCAGCAAGGGCCCATTATGTTCTTCCAGAGCACAAACTGCTCGAACAAGGAAGTGTTGGTTCCGAAAACATGCGAGAAGGTTTCTCCCTTAGTTTCCATGGGAAGCACGGGTTTGTCGTAAGGATAGAGAAGCTTCAGGTACTGAGTCTCCTTTGGCACACCGGGCATCTCAAACGCATATTTGCGAGTGCATTCCTTGATCTTGTGCATGCCTACCTTCAGCCTCGACATCATCTGATCAACTTCATGGTAGACATCTTCCATGTCAATCTCCTCGTCCGTGGTTTGACCCTGCTTCTGCCTGTATTCTCGAGGAAGGAAGTATAGTTTGCGGAGGATCTGATCAATCTTGACAAAGGCACTCGCATAGGAGCCCGTTTTCTTGTTCTTCACCTTTCCAAACAAGCATAGACTGCCGTTCACCTCTGTATAATCTAGCCAGAACATGCGTAGACTTCCGTCTTCCTCGACGACATCCTGAGGTCGAAGCTTGCCAAAGACTCGCGATTCAGAAGACGCCGGGCTACTGAGAACATTCAGCTTGTTGCGTACATCGTTCCAAGAGGCCTCCACCTCTGCACCAGGCTTCATGGGAGAAGAGGTGGCGGGCGTTGGGTAAGATTCCTTCTTGAGCTTCGGCGGAGGTCGGCTGCCAGAGATGTTCACACTCGGTGCCTTGGATTCGTGATTAGCCGTAGCTTGCACGACTTCCATAAGATCATCCTCATCATCTTCAGATTCTTCCTTTATGGCAACGATCGATTTTCGTTCTACCGCATTCGTAACCGGTGAAGAGGGTATCGGATCGCTCATGGGGATGTCATCGTCTGTGTGGAGGAGGGGTGCGTCGTCATTATCTAGGTCGAGAGGCGGCTCTTCAGCTGGTGGGATAGGGTCACTGTTTTCATCCCGCCTCTTATGTTTGGGTGTGCGCGTCTTCTCCGAAAGCGGCGGGGAAAGGATGCGGACTTTACGGCGGGTTTCCGACTTGACGACGTTGTGCTTGGGAACTTTGTTCGAGACCACGTTGGTGTCAACTTCGCCTAAGAGATCGGCCATAAAGGCATCGTCTTCTGCTGTAGCAACAGGCTTCGATAGGTTAGTCCGCAGTCTTCAAAATTTGTGCCAGCCGAGCAACCGCTCTCACCTTGGGCTTAGGAGCAGAAGCCGCCGCTCCACTGTTGAAGTATTTTGAAATCCCGTTGTTGATCTTTTCTTTCTTCTGTTTCTCTTCCTCGCGCTTGCGTTTCGCAGCCTTACCCCGAGCAGGCAGTTCATCATCTTCGCTCTCATCGCTGTACCCTCCGTTCCGCTCATTCCAAACTTCACGACCATCGTCCGCGTATCCCTCGCCATTGTCGTCGACAACGAAATCATCTTCGTCAAGCCGGTTCCGGATGACCTTCTTGTATCCCTCCTCATCAACTTCCTCGTAAATATCGCCCTGTTCCTCGACTTCGTACGTCGACAGACGCTTTTTCCCAGAGGCACGGAGGGCCCGGAGCTCAGCGAGTCTAGCGCGGGCAGTCGCCATTGTGAGTTTGTGTTTTGTGCCGATGACTTATTCCATGAACGTGAGAATCATAAATTGAACACCCAAGGTATTAGACCGTGTGGATTCGCGCATTGGCGTTGTCAATTATTTTGGGGAAGGGATGGGTAATCTGCGGGAGTCGCGCGGGAAATGGTGCGGCGACGCGTTTGGGACGCGGTGTGGACGCGACTCCCGCCAATCGCCGTTAATTGGTTTTGAATCTACAACTTCTCCACAAGCAGGTGGTGTTCAAATGCATTTAGTCGCTGATGGAAATTATTAGAGATATCCAATTGAGGTGATTTTACGTCCTGAATCCACAAGATGTGCCATCTCAACGCCGCTAATTTGTTCAAATTCTAGAGCAATGTCGCCTCTCCGCCTATTATCAGACCACTAATCCGACCAGTCAGCATTAGAGTCAGCTTCACTGAATTCCTCTGTGATTCAGTCAGTTCATACCCTGAAATACGTGCACGGAACTTTTACCTTGAGCAAGACCGAAGTCAAACGACCCCTGCAAGTTCACCGCGAGGATCTCACGGATCATCCCCTGCGTCTCGTCTGGGAACCTCAAGGCCGAAATTGCGTTAAGAATGGATAAACTGAACCCTTTATTCTCAGGCCCGAGTCGCGTGATGAAATCGATAACCCCATCTGCTGTGAAGTTGCTCATGGCATATATCACTAGACTCTTGAGTTTCGGAAGACAGGAGAATGCGTCCCATACGGAGTCATTGAAGGCTTCGCCGCTGATCCAGAGTCTCTCGAGTTTAGGAAGAAATGGAGTCAACGCCATGACGTGGTCCATGGTAAACCAATCGGATACATCTTTGAGCTCAAGCTCACGCAGATTTGTAAGATCGCTCACGGCTTGGACAAGTTTCTCGTTATCGCCGGTGTCCTCGCTGCCTTCGCCTCGGAGGTAGAGATACTCCAAGGACTGTTGGAGAGGGAGGGCACTGAAGAAACTACCGCTGTAGGCTAGCTTATAGCCGGCGAAGGACAGAGTGGAAAGGCGAATGTCGTGTTCGGCTAGAACATTCGTGAGTAAATGGGTATCGTCCATGAACTTTCTTAGCTCTAGGCGCTTCAGCTGCTTGCAACTTCGCATCCACTCAGCGACTTTGTTGAGAGTTTCATAGAACTCCGTGTTCCACGTGGTGGGCGCGGAGTCTGAAAGCGCGAGAACCTGCAGTGCCGGAAACGCCCCTAGTGAAGGGAGTTCTCGGATTGCGTTGATCTCAAGGCTGGTCAGCTTTAGCTCCGTCAGCGAGTCTCTCTGTGTCCCCAAAGCTTTGATAGACCGAGGCCCAAGATGAGAGAAGCTGAGTATCTCGAAATGTTCGAGAGAGCCGGGTCGAAGTGTATTGAAGAGTTGTTCTGCCTCTGCCTCAGTGTTTCCAGGTGGTCCACCGAGCCGCATACTCTGCCTGAGATGCAGTAAGCGAGGGCTCCAAGATAGCTTGGTAGGCCATACCAGATATAGATCCTTAGCTGTCTGAAGTCAGGACAGTGGTCGCGGATCTTTTCGCCTGCTTGCTGCGATAGCGCCGCTCCAGACCAGACGGTTAAACTCTGTAACTGGGGCAACCCCTCAATCCACTCGTTCAACGTTGTTGACGGAACTGGCAACGTCAGGGAGAATCTATGGATTTCCATGGGAGAAACCTACCATCACAGGACATCCCTCGTATCCGGGAGTTGTTCTTTGCAATGGCTTCTCAATGATGAGCTCACAGAGCACGGAAATGGTGACAGTTTAGGATATCATTGGATGTGAATCTACTGACCTGATCCTAGTTTCACCTTAATCCATTCATTGTCGGGTAGGTTCCTCGGTGAGCGGCGTCGCTTATTCCCCTCGGTGACATACTCGCGTGACACGAACTCTGCAAGTTCTGGCGTAAATAGCTCACTAAGCCTGTTAGAATGCTCTACACGCCTAGGGCAAGGTAACTCACTCCTTAATAGTTGACCCAGAACCTAGCAAGTTTCCAAGATCATCGAGATCTAGATATCGAATATAGCTGTAGTAAGGGAGATAAGTAAGATCCAACGTAGAAAGAACAATGGAGCGCCATAGCGTAACCCATTTCTTCAGCGCTGAATTCGGATCAGTCTTCTGAGTCGTCGAAGAAAGACCTGGCCTTCGAGCTATGAATCGCTCGTCCTCGATTCCTCCACCTCTCAAGGGGGAAGCGTCATAGATCCTAGCACAGTGTTAGTGCCTAGTAAATATGATTAAGATCCACCAACATCGCCAACTTCGTGCACAACTCACCGGTACAAAACAGACAGCGCATGCTCAGTAAAATGCCTGGATGCAAGCGCACACTGATATAAGCTGTTGAAGTCCCTCTCATCCCCGAGGTTATCAAGGACCATAAAGAGGATCTCGCTAGGCAAAGTGACGGCCATTTTTCAGGACACGAGCTTCAACCACCACAACAACTCGGCTTAGTGTATCCAATGTGTCTGATTGACATTTACCCCGATTTTAGATAAGTTTCGATGTTGATGACGAGTTGATGGTGACGTTGGATCCCTGGGCAGCTCATTCTCCATCAGCCGCGCTGCTTATGTAAACTCGCGTTCCTGTGTCTGGATCACCGACACCGAACACGATCTGTTATGGCTAAGTCATACAGAACAGCAATCGAGCAGATCGTGATTTCGCGAGAGGAGACAGACCTCAAAAGATATTGAGAGGCGATTCCCTCCACAATACAGCTTCTAGGCTTGATGTGGTCAGAATTTACGCGTGACAAGAACAATGACAGCCTTATCGTTTTCACTGCTGCCCGGCTCACTGCTTCGAATGCACGATGCCCTAGTATGTCTAGCAAAATTTAGCGACACCGTGTCTATCGAGGCAGAGACAGATCTGGTACGTACTTTGCCCCATGCTAAAATCGAGGATGGGAGTTGCGAGTCGATTCTGATTCCGATACCAGCTTCGTCTGAGCGCGCTCAACTCGAGTAAAACCGCGTACTCGGCATTTGCATTCGAGTCGGACGCCTTTTTCGAGAAGTACACATTTGATGTGGACAGATATGCTGGACGCTCTCGCTCTCGTGTTGAGAAATTCAGCTGTCAAGTGTACTTGAAAGTACGTTTTTCGCTGCTAAACGTTCCTTGGACTTCTCTCATGCTGTTTTATAGGCACTCCTGCCTGTCTTCAAAGGAAGACCTGGCGGGAGGGATAAAGACACCGCCGTGGAACGCTGTGAGTTTGAGGTCCACGAGGATCCCGACGAGACAGAATGTCGGCTTGTTATCAAGATGATATGTGGACTTGGTTCGTTCATGTTGTGCTTCTTGCTGGTTCCATGGGGCTGACAGAGAAACCAGGTGTGATCAGATCATATAAACTCACTTACGAGTCTACGGCAATCCAACATGCCATCTTCGACAGATCTACAGCGATCAGCGAGTGGAGTATTGAGCCGAGGTTCTTGAAAGAGATCACGGACCATTTCAGTCCTTCAGCAGAACAACTAGATATTTACTCAGAGAACAACAAGGTTATTTTTACCAGCTTCACTACGAAGATCACACATGGGAAAGGTTGGTTTATCCAATAGTACTGTTTCGGCCATTGTTTTGATCTGTGCATTTAGAGATTCTTCGACAACCGGTTCACACCTCAGTTGCTATTGACAAGGCAGATTTCGAGCAATACCGGGCCAATGACGGGGTCCACGTCGCTATCAGCTTGAAGGACTTTAGAGCTGTCATCGCCCATGCCGAGACCGCTAGGATAATGATCACTGCATTATACACTCGACCCTGTCGACCACTGCAACTGGCTTACGATTTTGAAGGAATTAGAACAGAGTTTACACTCATGACGGCGGGCGAACCAGGACCAGAGGATGTTCCGACATCTTCTCGGCCAGTACCGCAGCTTTCGGCGAGACAAACCCCTGCACCGGCACCGGTTAGCCAAGCAAGCAACTCGGCTGCCTCAAGGCAGATGCCCCCCCCTCGTGGTCGGCCTATCCGTCCACTCACAGGGACGCCAGCGCGGGCTGAGACGGGTGAACAAAGTACCCAAGCTACAATTCCACCGAGCTCGTCTCTCAAGTTCGATAGCCTCTTCGTGCCCGCGGATGACGATAGACAGTGGGATGTAGCGGGGGATGAGGAGCCCGAGGCCGAAGCTGAGGACATGCTTGGCTGGGATGCGAGTGCTGATCTGGTATTCCTGGCCCGTCGTTCGTTGTTGATATTGCTCGCTAACAAAAGATCCAGGACAACCTTGATAGCTTGGGGCCGCGGTTACGGGATAGTGAGCCCAGCTTTGGCAATCAGATTGACATAAGCCATCAGGACGAGATGGGCATCCCACCGACGCAGCGAATATCACAGGTACGTTGACCCCAGAGTTGTAGACTGCGCCAGAGCTAACATGTTGCAGCTCAATGGACTCGGGCTCTTCGACTGAGAATCGGTTCGGTCAAATCTTCAAGTCAAGTTTAGGCCCAGAGTGTCCTGCACCAACTCGAGCAGAAAGCTCACGAACCAATAATCCAGCTAGTCGCACACCCAGCCCCAACCGCAATAGCCTGAGAATCCCGTTCGGGCAGGGGAACAGGACTACACACGCCTTTGACGTTGCCCTGCGCATCCGTACCCGGCCCACAGTTCCCATGCTCGCCCCATCCAAACGCCACGACAGTCTGATCCTCTAGTAGTGCAAGAACGTGCTCACTCCCAACAGCTACCTCCTTTACACCACGCAAATCCTCTGGCGGCAACTGGCCACGGTCATTCCGGCCCCAGGCTCGAACAGAGCCATCTTTCTGATGTACATAGACACCATGCCAGCTAGCTTCAATCTTCAGATACCCTTTCACGCTTTCAGATCCAGGATTAGGAATGCCTGCCCTGATCTCCCATCTATCCCTCGCCGCACCAAGTACCACAAACTGTCCCGCCTCGCGGTCACCACAGAGAACTGTAAACTCCCGTCCACACGCAGCATCAAAGGCACGGAACAGCACGTGGTCAATCTTCACGGGTGACCAAGCGATCTTCTTCGCGACCGCCGACTCACCCAACTGCCCCTTCCTCGCCCCACCCCAGCCATACACATCCCCATTCGACAGCACGACAACGGCATGCCCCATCCCGCTCGCAATGCTAGTAATCCTTGTACCCCGCGGCGGGAAGTCCGGCATCCTCGTCGCGGTACTCGTTCTCGTGATATCCGGCCCCAAGCCCAGCTCGCCTTTTGCGCCGGAGCCGAGGATGTATACCGCATCTGCATCTTCCCCTTCTTTTGCCGGAGTTAATGGAACGAGGAACGTTGCCTCCCACGTTGCCGACACGCCCTTGAAAGTGTCGTACACCTCCCCCGATTCCCGGTCCTGGATAACAACCCGCCTGAACCGAGAAGAAGACTGCGATCGTACATTCTCATCTGGATCACCACCATCCGAGCCGCTAGCGCCAGCGCCAACAATAGTCGAACTCGAAGGAACCCCTCCACCACACCTCCCATCCTCATCACACCCTGCGGCATAAACCCGTCCATCAGCTAGAAGGACGAGCGTATGGTTCCCACCCGCGACGATACGCGCCACAGTCGTGTCACGGGTTTCGTCGATTACGTCGCCATCGCTATCTTCGAACTTGCAGCGTGTTGGAAATGAGACGTCCTCGTCGTGTCCGATGCCTAGTTGGCCGGAGCCGTTTGATCCAAATGCGAAAAGAACCGGGTGCGGGGTCATCCTTTTTTTTTTTGTCTTATCTCTTTAGAGGTGCACAGGCGTTAAGAGTTTGCAGGCATGAAGATGAATTTGATTGCCCAGAGCATAGCATTAAAAATCCAAGGATATAGATATAAATAGATGCTGCTGGAGTGTGGTGTTTATTGGTGGTATCCGGACAAATCTGACCGCCATTCTAAGTTGCCAAGATTGTCGCTTTCAGCATCCTTTTAGAGCTTAGCGTTGATGACATGTGGGCAGAATATTTATTCCGCATTTGGCTTGGTGCGGCGAATCTGTGGGGAAGACGATGTTCGCTTCTGCTGATCGCAAATTGCGATGGAGTCATTACAGTGTCATCAATCGTAAAAGGTTATCGAGGCAAATAGTAGCGTTGATCTGACATCACGAAATGTTTTCGCTATCATGGAATTGGAGTATTTACAACAATTGATCATTCAATGTATGAGCAGTGAGTCTATGTACTAGGGGTATGAAAACTGCTTGATGTATGCATGCTTCGACAAAGGACAATAAGAACAACGAAAGGGATTAATGTATTCGTTCCCGTGTAGAAGAGTCGAGGAGCTGAAAAGGGGTATAAACGATATGCACAATTCGATCACTTATTTGTCAATGGATGTCGCCGAGGAATCGTCCTCTGCCCTGGCGGCCGGGGGGAGAGCGAAGTTGTCCCCTTTGCTGGGCTTCTCCTCCATACCACGGAACATGGGGCTTGTGCGGTGGAAGTAAGAGTGGACATGACCTTGCAGGAGATCGTCATCAGTTTCGTCTTCCAGAGCCTTGTCTTTCTCGGTGATTCTTGAGCTCATGGCGGCTTCCCATTCGGCGCGGAATTCCTCGACCTTCTGTTGGTAGTCAAGCTCGGCGTCGTAGTACTTGCCCTTGCCACGGAAGCGCTCCCAGATGGACAAGTGCTTGGGGTGTACAGCGGGTCCGTGGTATTCTTCCTCACGACCCTCACGAAGGTACTTCCAGCGGCGCTCCTGCTCCTTCAAGTCGAGACCAGTGGTGTCGGGAAGGAAGAGCCAGGTCAGAACAACACCGGCCAGACCAAACCACGGGACGACATAGAATTTTTGTTGTGTGGTGATGTAATTGTACAGAACGGAGGCCAGCAGTGCACCGAGCTTACCAGCAGCGGCAGAAATACCGTGAGCAGTAGCACGGATGGGAGTAGGGAAAACCTCAGCAGCGACCAGGAATGTCACCGAGTTGGGACCGAACTGGTTGAAGAAGGAACTCAGGAAGTACATGGCCTGGAACTCCTTGATATGCTCCGCGGAGGTGTAGTACTTGAATTTGAAGCCGGGGACGGTGAACAGAATAAACATGACCAAGAAACCGATGATCTGCATCCACTTGCGGCCATAGAGCTTGTTGTCGATCAGGAACGAAGCGAGGTAGTAACCGACCAGGGAGACTCCGACGTTGCACAAGTTCCATAGCCAACCGGGCATGATTGATGTGGTGTGGGGGCTAATGACATCGATGAACTCGGACTGGAAAAGCTTGTTGCCGTAGAAGAAGACGTCGTTGGCAAACCAGGCGCCGGCAGTCGCTACGAGGCGGAAACCGAAGTGCTTGAAAGTCAGACGGAGCGACTCAACATCGTAACCGGTAACCGAGGCCTTCTTCTTCGCAGCCTGGAGCTGCTTGCTGGCGGCCTTCATGTGGTACGCACGGTAGTAGACGAGCCAAAGGGTACCGACAGCAGGAATCGCGAAGGACACGCGGTAAACCCACTGGGACGAGACGGTGGAGTAAGAGGGGTTGCCGCTGCCATGGTGGAAGCAAAGCAGCAGGATGATGAGCAGAACTTGGTTGAAAAACTGACCCCAACCCTGCATCAAGAAAGCACTGGTGACCTTGCGACCACGGTGCAGACGGTCCTCTTTCGTGGAGACCTTGCCCGATCCAACAGCATTCTCCATACCACTGGTGGCAGTCATGGGATATTCACCACCTGCAGAAAATTAGCACAGCGAACTATAGGCGCACGCGACTTTCTTGGTACTCACCAACACCAATGCCATAGAAGAACAGAGACCAGGCGTAGCAAATCACCCAACCGTTCTGGGTGACACCCCAAGCCGCGGTAAGCATCAAGAGACCGACGAACATGATCGCGGCATCCTGGATTAAACCCCATCGGCGACCGAGCCTGTTATTCAACAATCAGAAAGTGTTCCTGCAACTGAGTTTCCGAACCACGCGACATACCAGTCACCGACAACTCCAACCAGAATCTGACCAACGATAATACCACAAATCTCGAGATAATCGATCGCATTAAGCCATTGAGGATTGCAAATTTCGTGGGTCTTCCAGCAGGCGGGGAAGGCAGCTTGGAAAAGAGGTTTTAGGTTTCCGATCGAGAAAAGGACGTAACTAGGAAAAGATACCGATTAGTGTTTTCTTCTTTTGTCGCGTGCGGGACGAGCGCAGCTTACCCTTCCAAACCCAGACCAGCACCAGGAAGGACCATATTCCGGAAATAATAGGAGACCGGAGACAACGGGTCCTGTTTGGTCATCTCCCAGATCTCGCTCAGCTCACGTTTGGCCTCAGCCGCATCGTACGAGCTAACAAACTTGATCCGCTTGAAGATCGACAGGTCCGCCCAGTATGTGCCCTCCGGGGTGTAGCTGTCCTCGGGACGAATGAGAGCGTCGAAAGCTCCCTTCTCGTGGACATCCATGTCCTCTAGCGGCGCATGGTCGCCTGTCATATCCGGCCCATGGGGGGCACGGGGTCCGAAATCAGCCATCTCGTCGTCGTCTCGCAGCAGTTCTCAATGCTGAACAGCACTGGTGCACAAGCCGGTAGCTCTTGGCTGTGTAGTCAAGAGTTTAAGAGTGGGTGAGCCGGTCTTGGTGTGGCTTGGGACGGGTGAACTGGCGAGTTGTTTTGCGTCGAGGCGTCACGAAGGATGTGAGCCAAGTAGGACAAGACGGTGTCAGTTATATAGCAAGGGGAAAATCTCTGGAAGAAGGCGGAAGCGGCCAGCCAGACTCCTTCGGCGACTCGGGCACATGCGAGAACGGTGGCGTATGATAAGCCAGTGGGTTGACTGGGCTGATCCAGCGTAACGACCAGGTTCCACTGCAGTTGAGGTCGGAACCTTCCTCTGACTGGCAGAAGGCGGGGGGTGGTGGGCTTGAGCCCAGAGCGACACAACGTGGGTAGTGCTATTCGCCGAGAGGGGCTAACTGGAAAGCCCCTCCTGGGCGAGCAACTCACTGCATGATTCGCCTCATTTCCTGCGTCTCGCTTGGATGGGCATGGAATTGCCTTCGAAAATCGGTGGAATTTTCAGCTTGGCGGCGGAAATATCTGGACCAGTTGCGGAAAGCGGGACAGGGCCTTTTTTTTTTCTGGGATCTCCCAGAGCTCCCGACCAATCATCCACGCACGTGCAGGCAGAATCCCGGGTCGCCCACAAGATCTGCCACCACCGCCTGCCCAACGCAGATCTACCCTCTTAGCGGATTGTCCAATCACTGCCCCGCTCTCCTGCACGAGGTCAGAATCCTGCATCTCCGCGAATCCGACGTGTCCTCCCACGTCGGTCGACCAGCGGATCTGGAAGGAGGTCAAGTGCGCTCCTTCTGTCTCTGGCCCCTCGTTTCGTCTTCCAAGCCCCCAAGCTACGTGTGGGGTGGATGCTTTCTGTCGTGGAACTCGACGGTTTGCTGTTACTCTACAGGCTCCAGGATTGAGCACTTGGCTTGGACTAGAGGTACGGACACAAGAGTATATTGTACACTCTAGCCCCGGACTCCAGTGGACTTATCGCGGGGATGTTTTTGAGGTAGTAACAGGATTTGCTAATCATAATTTGTCGATTGGGAGGGTAGTAGGCAAACTTCGCGCCACGCAGCGTCATGTTTATGCCGCATGATGATAAACGTTGTGTCATTTGTGATTGCCGCACTCGATTCCACGGTAGATCTGACGTCCTGCTCTCATATCGATTCTTCGGGTGAGCCCGTTCTGGGCCTGTCATCAATAGTCCCTCGCATAAGCCGATCACAGCACGTGGCTCTGTTCCCTACATTCATAGGGGGGGGGGGACTGGGATGACATCCCGATTATATCGCGCTCCACCAACGGCAACCCATCAACCACCTCCATCAGACTACGAGGCGCAATTGAGATTACTTCTTCTTCGTCATCAATACGTTCGGCACGCATCCCGCTTGAGAATCTCGAAGAATCCGTCTTCCATTTTCCAGCAACTCAGACATTGAGAAATCCCCACGATGTCAGACCTGAGACAACGAACTGGATAGATAATAATCATTACGGAGTACGCCCGAGGGATATACTTTCATCTAGTCCCGTCATGCATGCACGTTCAGGTGGAGCACAGTCACGCTTGTGGGACCGTGTTGGAGAGCTATCTCCAAACCATCTCAGGGTCTATATTGCATGCCCAGTTGGATTCGAGATTCAGCGAACGTGATCACAGTCCGGCTGGAACCAACTGCACAAGCATTACGCCGCTAGATCCCAGAGTTAGCGGCGTAATGCTTCGCAATGCTTCGCGATGCTTAGCCGGGCTTGGCCCTGTAGCCCCCTATTCAGCTGATCGACGGTAGCGACGCGACGCAGCATGGTGGTCAGATTCGACCTGCATTGATTCGAAACGTGCAGTTTTCTCGAAGTGACAGTGGCACCGTGTCTGACTCGCTTGAGGCGCTAAACACCCTGCTTCATAGCTCATGTTCAACTTCGGCGAACCCGGTCAGTGGCGTGCCTCGCTTTTGCGCCCTGGTCAAGAATTCAAATCTTCTTACAAATTGAATTATATGATCAGCCTAGAGTCAGATATAGCCAGAGCTCCCGAGAAATCCAACCCACGCACGTGCGACATCGATTGGCTTTCGTTTTATTAGAAGTTTTCTAGAATCATGTTCCCATCCCCCTTGCTCGGATCAGTCGGCTTCTCTAGGTCCTGGAATCATAGCACTAGAACAGCTGAGAGAAAGCTCTCGCGCGAGTCTGTGAGATACCCCTTGCTTTGAACTCCCGTCGCAGTCGCACCCTCGACATCTGAGAATGAATTTTCAGGAGCGCCTCCATCCATTGAGCATGGAAATGATGTGAAACCTACCAGAGTTGCTCCCCTAGCAGACGGCATGCACATGATACGCTGGCTATCTCGGTCGTGTTACGAGCCTAGCTTCAATGGAAGTCTTATATTGAATTGCAGCTCCCCTTGCATTGCTGGACTCGACTTGCCCTTGATATGTATGCCTGTTTCTATTATTCGCGAGATACGTGGCTAAGCTGCGTGAATCATATTCCTTTTGCTGTGGATATCTTTCCCACCATCGATTCAGCTGGCTTGGCATATTGCACCAATACATATATACGACCTGCTGATCTCTTTTTATCGAGAATAGTGCGATATATCATCCAGATATGTCTTTTCAGCTCATATTCACGAAAAATAGCGAGATATCTGGCTGGCCTACGTTGTTGCCCTGTTCATGCCATTTGATGAATTGCAGCTCACATGGCGACACGCAGCAGCCTCCACATCCCTAGTATCGTGAGGCAGTTTGCATCACACACCGCCGGACCACCAATCAGTATATGTCGGTATCCACGTCGATAGAGGTGTATCAAAGTTTCGAACGCTCACTGTCGTAGGTAGGCCAGTGTCTGGCCCCTGTGTTAATCTTGGCACGCATACGATGTACTATGCCTATCACCGAATGCCGAAGCGCCTCGGAAAGACTGCAAGACTGTCTCACCAAGACTTTAGGCATCACAAGTCTCTTTACATCTGTCTTAGCTCATGCCCGCCTCTCGTATCCGGCATTGACTTTGGTAGATTTGTTCCTGAACTTCCAGTCCGCTCCCTTCTTGCACCACGATTGATTATTTACAAATAAGAAAGATTTAGATGGACTATTGAACACTACAATGCTTTGAATCACTACACTCGAGTTATATTTCGAGTTTACTTTGGAGCAGGGCATCCGTCGGGCTTCTTGCACTTCTTCTCCCGAACGCATCCACCGCTCTATGCACTATGTTAGTTTTATCCCTGCATCCGGATGGGCAGCCTACCTGGACCCTGAGAGTTCCTTCCTTGCAGTAGCACCCCGAAACGCACTGCTCAGTGCAGACCTCGACTGGCTCGCCGAATGTCTCGCAAGTAGGGTGGCACGCGGATCCGCACTCGAGGTAGACTTCCTATCGCTCAGACGATGATTGGCGTCGATCATCACGAGCAGAATCGGTAGACAGAAGGAAAAGGACTCACATATTTTTCACAAGGTGGCGTGCTGACAGCCTCGTACGCCATGGTGGAAGCCACCAGGGTGGCGAAAACGAGATGGAACTTCATTGCGGTCACAGTAAAGTTGAGCTCAGGTCCGACGCAACGTCAAATAGAGCAAACTCAAAACGGAATTAATCTCCAGATAACCAAATCGACGACAGGTATGGCGTGAGAACTGTGGAAATTCTCTCCAGCTTTATACCTGGGCCGTTTTTCGAATTCCCATGGATAGTTGCTACCCCGGTCCTGCACCCCAGAGACAAAACCCTGAATACGAGCCACCCCCTTGAGTCAACCAACCAACCTTTTCAGCGAGAGACAATTACATATGACAAGCCCATCCTTCACTCACCGTCTTGCAAACACCCTTTTTCTCTTAAATGAGATACACCCGGACATGCTTATGCCAAGGACGCCCAGGAACGAGCGCTCATCCAGCTGGATCATTCGCATGAAACATGTCCATACATCGGGCGGAGAACGGGCGAGACCCCGCAGAGGCAAACTCGATCATGTCGAAGTCGAAGTCTGACGGGGACGGATCCGAGTACCGACGAGACGAGCGAGACGTCATTGGGGCGCTAAGACCGAGGTGCCGGATTTGGTTCGGTTTCTTTGTTCCGCGCCGCCTCTTCTGGGAATTCATGTCGACGCTTTGGGGTCTTTCACATTGGCAAGTCTTGGGGAGATCCTTCGATGCGCCAGCTGTGATCAGTTTCTTGTTTACTGGTTTTACCACCATTGGACCCCTCCGCCGGCCCTCTTATCTCTTCACTCGCCTTGGTCGCATACCACTTCATTGTCCCCTCCATATCCCTCGTATGCTCCCCCATTTCTAACAAGAGATTTACAGTTCCTACATCACTGCTTGAAATCGCGCACTCCAGTGGATGCCGCTCTCGCGAATCAAACTTTTGCCGAGGCCTAAAAGAGTTATATTGCCAATTCTGCATCGTGATCCCATTTGGGGAAAGCATGTGTAGCATCTCTTCCTGTTCTTGCTGGGCGCATAACCGCAGCGTCACCAGCAGCGCGTATCCGTTGTAAATCTCGAGCGGATATGCAGCGTCGTGCTGTGATACGAGCTCGGCGATGTCAACGCATCCCTTTACGGTCGCGTAGACAAGGGGCGTGTTGTATGTTCTGTCGTAGGTCTAAAATGTACGGGTCAGATCGGTTGCGGCACTGTATGATAGGAGGAGACGCAGCATGCGGATTTTCCTTTCTTTCCTGGCACCATTCTCGTCGATCAATGCCAGCTATACATACAGGTCTGGAGCATCCACAAGGTACGCGGATAGAAGCATTTTGTGCCTCTGTCTAGGAGAGAGCTTTATACCACTCAGTAGCGCGCGCTGCGTCGCTCTTATGAGCAGTTCAATGAGGAACACAATAGTCTCCTTGCATGGGTGACATATAATCGCCTTTTTGAGGCTGCCGCGACCTTGGCTTCTGGATTAAAGAGCCTATACACTCGTGCAAGAGGCTTTTGCGCAGGCGCTGAAGACGAGCTTCTCGACGGGGCTGTTGGGGATTATAGACTGCCGGAGGGAATGGGACCACACTCTACAACGCATGAGTAAGGCTTTAAAACAAGGGGAAAGGAAAGAAAGGCTATATGTACCTAGGTACTTCCATGAGACGAGAAGGAGGTCAATGATCTCCTGCTTCCAATCGTTGGGACACTGCCAGACGTACTTACATGTGGCAGGGTTGAGGGTGGTGCTGGAGTTGATTAGGCTGGAACAGAAACATGAGCAAAGATGAGCATGTGGAGCTCATCAGACCAGCTTATGCTTTCAGAGATCTTGCAAGGTCACCTTCTAGAATGCTCAAGGTTGGTCAGCCCTTTGTATGTATTGGCTATTGGAGATACCCTTCTCCAGACTAGCCGATAATTGCCCATACTAACTAACTGCAAATCAGGGACGCAACAGCCAATGCTCTGTGATGCACAACAAAGAACAACTCACTGCCAGCTGCTATGGCTGTGTCCAGCGCTCTTTGTGTCCCTCGTCTTCTCCTGGATGAATCCAGCGCCTGAAGTCTCTTTGTCATGCGCAATGAAAGGAAGAATGAATGCCTCGACAGAAATAGAGGTAAAGAAAGGTCAGGGCTGCCTATCTTATATATCGCGCGACGACCCACGCGCTTTTCCTTCCTTAATAGTTCTCCTAGGCTATAACACACATCGTCATGGCATCTGGCATCATTCATCCATTCAACGCCCAGCTCCCTCCAGAAGTCTGCCACTTGATCTTCGAGTTCGCAGTTGGAGGCAAGATCCGCGAGGTCGGCTACCCCAATCCCCTGGAACTCGGAGAATGGCGACTCGTGAACGAGAGCTGGAACAGCTACCTCACACCACTGTTCTACAGCAGCTTCGCGGACCATGGGAACCAGAACGAGATTGCGACCCTGTGGACGTTCCTGCGTCTAGTCGTCATGGACCCGGAGAAGGCTGCGTATGTGAGGCAGCTGACCTTTACCGTTATGGAGAGGGAGCTGGAGTTTAACCCCATGAAGGCCTCAGATGTCCTTTTTGATATATATAAGAATGTTCCGGATACGTGGTTCAACGGACCTATCACGAATGTCTCCGACCTCGACGAGGTCCGCCGCCAGCTGAATGAGACGTACCTCATGGCCAACGGCCGGATAAAAGTGGATGCCCGGGCCAGAATCCGTGACTTGTATTACTGCGCACTCTTCCAGAAGAACCGGCACTGGCTCAGCGGCGTAATGCGCAACATTGGCTTCGACCGCGCCGGCGATCTCGGCGAGGACATGCATGATCGCGCAGAGAGGATTCTCTTCGAGAGTGATCCTTACTCTGGGTATTATTGCCCGCTGGTCGCGATTATCCTCGCCCACTGCTCGAATCTCAGAGAGCTAAACATTCAAGTCTGGCCATCCGGGGAGGACCCCTGGCTCGACCTGATTCTCGGCGATGCGACGCATCAGTGGCCCGACACGTCTTTGTCGCTGAAGACACGGCCTCTCCAGGAACTCAGATACCTCGCCATTGCGCCGAGGCCAGACCGCTCCATTGCCGACACGGCAACCAACACTCCCTGCGTCATCGATGACCGCCGACCCTACTTTCGCCTTCCGTCCCTCAAAGAATTCAGCGCGCTGCACACCGAAGTCGCAGAATCAGTCTTCAAGACCAAGACCCCCTCAGAAATCACCGCTCTGGCCATCAACGGCCCCGAGCTTGACAGGATCCGCCTCCCCAAAGTCCTCGCCCTGACCACAAACATCTGCCACCTCTCCCTCTCCATCGCCGGCGACGCGCACATCCTCGAAACCGGGGTCCCCCACACGACCCATCTCCGCGGGCCCGCGCTCTACACCGAGATCTGGAAAGCGCTCCTCCCACTCAAAGACCAGCTCGAATACTTCGACCTGCACCAAGGCCACATGCTCAACTACGACTTCCACACCTGGTTCCTCGAGCGGACGGATATGACCGTCTGCCCACCACTCGCCGAGTTCACTAAACTGCGCCAGCTCAACATCCCCCTCCTCGTCCTGGCAGGCCACAAGTGCGCCCACGGCGACTTCAGCCTATTCACCGCACACCTCCCACCGACCCTCGAGTCACTCGGCCTATACACGGGCGGAGCGGGATACCTAGGCGGATACACGGATGACTACGAGAGCTGCCTAGCCGAGATCGCGCTCGCAGCGGCGGGGAACCTGAGCGCCATCGTGCTAGACAACAGCACGAGCCGACACGCAAACGAATCGCAGCTCCACGGCAAGAGCCTCCAGCGCGCAGCGCGCGACAGGGGGATCTGGTACACGGTGAATTCGGGTGACTACCTGTTCTACGGCGGGTGGGAGACGCCCTTTGGGCAGACGTGTGTGCGTGGGCGTACGACGCTCGCTCTAAAGCGGTTGCAGGTTGTCAGGGACGGTGGGCCGTGCTGGGCTATTCCTGTTGGCATGAGGGTTTTTGGGGTTGAGGGGAGGTTGTCGGGTCAGAGGAGGGAGTTGTATCCCTTTGGGGAAGCGATGATGAGGAAGATGGGGATTTTGATGGCTAGGGATAGTTAGTTAGGAAGTTGGGTATTGATTAAGTGAGTGATTGGTTGGTGATGATAGTGTGCTTCGCTTTGCGTCTTATTATACTTTTTTTTTTTTCCCCCTACTCTTTTTGTTTGCTCTAGCAATTCTGGCTTCGGTAGGCCGCCGTTTTCGAGTTCTCGTTCGTTGATTGATAATTTTAGTGCGCGTAGATGGTTACCTACGTAGGTTCTCGTTTAGCCCTGTTTCCCCACCCTGTGGTTGTGTGTACCTGATGAATATATATATAACAAGGGTATCTATATCACGTTGGCTCATCAGCGTGCAGGGTGTATGCCTATATACAGACTCATCTCTACCCATACCCCTTCAGCCTCTGGTATATTCTTCCACAACCATTATTAATATAATACTGTAATCAACAGTCAGTCAATCCTCCGTCAGAACTCAACTTGCCAGAGATTTCCCAACATCCAAGCCCTGTGAAAAGGCCAGACGCTTACTTTGTCTTAAGGCATATATATGTATTGTTCGAGCGGTTGAGGCTTTGGGATGGGAAACTGAAGACAGGATTTTGAGAATAAATTGAGGAGGGGTCTCTGTGCTGATGGGATTGATCGGACCGCTGTGCTGAATGAAGGATTAATTATCAGTGATGGTACAGGTTTACAAATATGGCAAGTGAGAATCTGGTCTGGTTAATTGGCAGATATGTGTAATATTAGTTTAGGTACATACTTTATAAGTCTGATTATGCCATCATGTAACCTACTAAAGCCTCCTGCGACCTCCTTCGTACAAGCCGAGCTTTTCGAGTGCCTCTTGCATTGGAAAACGATAAGCATATTGACGCATAGACCATTCCCGCGGACACCAATGAAGCGGGACTCTAGACAACGGTCCCCCACAGCTGATCATTGATTCCACTTCAGGGGTTTGCCGATTGTAAATTGTGAGAGTTATAGGATACAGCCGACAGCAGTACTGAAGCGGGTATGCCTGGACATAGTGCAGCTTTAGAGTGACGCGACTCTCCTCTGCAATCCTGCGAAGCTTGTCCTCAAGATCCTCTGGCACCGAGCCGTCAGAACCGATCGCAGCAGTGAAATCCAATGCCACACTGGTGAGTTGAGGTGCACAAAGTTCGCGGTTCAACAGGTATTTGACTAGGAGGTTGACCAGAGCATGCAGACTATGCTCCCAGGGCATCAGCAAGTCTTCGTACACGCCTTCGCGCCAGGTCAACGTTTCGTCTGATAGTACTAATGACTTCAGCTTTTTGGGAAGTACATCTGCAAGGCTTGTAGCCCACGGGACGTGGTCGAGCAAGACATTAACTGGGACTTCGAGATGTTCAAGAGAGGTAAAGGTCGCTAAAGAGCCCAATGGGGATGCTCCCCACGAAAGAAACGGAAGGGTTGGGTCGTCCTCTGCTGCCAGCTGCCGTGTTTTGGGCCGGTAGTGTGTCACGCCAATAGTCAGTGTCGTCAGGGTTGGTGAAATGGCACCGAGAACAGACTTGATTGCTTCAAAATCAATCTCCGAGGCAAAAGGCATGAAGGGGACGAAACCAGATTTAATCTCCTCATTCCAACCAAGGTGTAGTGTCTCAAGCTTTGGAACCAATACCATTAGGTCCTCCAGGTGTTTTGGAGTAATATTGCCGCTTCGCAGCAGCCGAAATGTAGTCAGGGAGCTCGCAGTTTGGTCTCTCCTTCGCTGCCTGAGTTTCGGGAAATGGTCAAGGCTCACTTCGAAGTCTTCAAGAGAAGGCAGGTGGAAGAAAGGCATATAAAGTTCCGGACCGTAGTATAAGCCCGCCACCTTATAACCTCCGTCTGCGGGCCCTAAGCTGACGGAACAGAGCCGTGCAAAGTGATTCGGGCGTTGGGTTATCAGGTGCTCAAACATTAAGCCCAGGAAAGTTGACTTGTGAAGCAACGCCGGCCCCAATTTGAGAGTTTCCATTGACGTCAGTTGGGTGAGGAGCAAAGCAATCCAAGGGTCCAGGGAGGTGTGCCTCAGCTTGAGGTCCCAGGAACGTGAATTTGGGAGGCCGAGCTCTTCGACGACGGTCTTTGCCAGGCTGGTACAGTCCGAAATTGCGCGGCCCACGCTGACTTTCTCAAGGTATCTCTTCTCCCCCACAAAGTTGCCGGTATAGTGAACATCGAGATGCACGTTCTTCACTAATGCTGCGAGATCCGGACGCCGAGTCAGAGTTCGGAGGAGGTATTGAACTGTTTCACATGTCCACTGCGTGACGTGGCCAGTTGGGCCCAGGCGGATTTCCCGGTAGAGGTGTCGGTAGGCGGCTGGCGTGGTGGCTCTGGCGACGAGGGCGTAGGAGCGGGTCGTCTGGAAGTCACTATGATCAAGGATCATCGATTGGATCTCAAAGGGTAAGCTGCTGAGCGAAGCCATGACCTTTTGCACAGTTGAGATGCCGATTGTAGACGAAGGGAGGAAGTTGTGGAAGTGAGAAGCTGCAGAGTAACACAGCTTGACCTGCGGCGGTTGGTCGCGTGGTCTGTTCTGGGAAGGAGCGTCCAACGGCCCGCACTGGGCTGGATCGGGAAGGAGGTTGAGCCTGGTGCCAGGCCCAGGTGCCAGCAGTGCCCAGAGACTGTGAGGAAAGACATTGATGCTCTCCTCAACGCTCCTTATTGCGTTACATTGTCAGTGAGACGCTTCACACTTCAGTTCACCAAGATGTATTTTTCAGATCGAGTGGTTGGCGCGAGATTGAAACCTTGAAAGCTAGACAGTTACCTGGGTATGGAAATATCCTCTTTTCCAGCAACGCAATGTCCATACAGACGACCATTTCTAAACTTATCTCGTGACCTAGTATAAGAGGCATACGGTCCAGAGGAAGGCGGGAAGCGCAAGCAAAGTATCCAGAGATCGAGATTGCATGGCCAAATAACTAGATTCCTGATGTCCTGTGGCTCGACCATTGGAAATTACCAGTTAAAAAGAGGCTTGTCTCTACTCAAAGACTAGAGCCGTTCTATTCTATACTTCTTCAGAAAGCATGCTCCAAATTCCATTGGGTTATTCACTAGGGGCACTGCGTTTGAAAGCAGATTCATCTCATTGAGGCATATTGCCTCAATATCATGCCATGATGGAGTAGTCAGTGTGCCGCTTGAAATTCACCTGTAGTGTACAGAGTTATACCGAGTAGACTTCATTATTTAGTAAGGACTAAACTATATCTTCACAATAGTAAAAGATCCCCTCTATACTAGTTATATACAAGCTGTTTATATATATATATATATATATGTATATACTCTTAGGCAAGAGCAGCAGCAACCATCACAAATGCACTCACAAAGATCGAACCCCCAACCGAGGCAGAAACCGCTCCACCATCAAACGGCACACTGGTTGGCGAAACCGTGCTAGACGGTAGCACACTGGTACTAATACTAGGGGAGGGCACAGCTGTCGTGGCATTGTTCCCATCAAGCATAGCACTAATCTGCGCCCACAGCTTGCAGGCCGAGTAATCAATCGTGCCCGGCGTGCTCGAGTTCGCGAAGATCAATCCAGGGGTATTCGCGCCGGTCGAGGTGATGCTGAATCCGGGCCACTGGATCGCATCCGTGGAGGGGTCGCCACCTTCTGCCATTGCAGTCCACAGGCTGATAATCTCGGTGCTCAGATCACGCTCAGCATCCGACAAACTACACGTGTAGTTCAGCCCTTCTCCAGTGTAATCGAAATCCAAATTCGCAAACACGTATGGGATCTCGGCTGTATGTGCGGCGCCCATGAATGACAAGTCGTCCGCGATGGGGACGAGGGTGTCCAGCCACGCGCAGGTGTTGTTGTGCATGAACTCATACGTCCAGACTGCGCTATTGCCATTGCGCGCAGTGCTCACCGCGCTGCGGTATGTTGGGCATTTGAAGTGCGCGTCGGTGAGGACGTGGGCGATGGCCTCGAACACGCCGGATCCGGATGAGAGTCCCTGTTCTGCGACGGCGGCCTCAAATGTCGATAGTTGGTAGTATTTCTCGATTATCTGTGCTGCGGCAGAGCCGAAGTTCCCTTGGAGGAATGCCGTGTAGTTTGCTGCTGTGAGGCTTTCGATCGCCTCTGCGGTGTTGTACGTTGAGATTGTGTCTAGTGTGCCTTCCTGTTGGTCTTTGTGTTTCGTAAAGTTAGCATGCTACTTTGATAGAACGATGTTGGGCTGTACATACTATATCCGAAGACAGTTGGAACTTGTGATCCGGTATCGAGAGGATTCTCCTTGATCACCGTGCCATCCACAATCGGCCAGTATTTCGGTGTTTGGCTATTAACGATACCCGGGCTCCAACCCCCGATCCCTGACCCCAGATAAGAGTCGTCGTTAAATCCCTTTTGAATATCGCTAACAGACACAGATTGTAGACACGATTTCTACAGGAAGCTCAGTATATATCACAGGAAGGGACGAATGGGTACCTCGATATCCACTTACGTCGTCAGAATCGCATTGAACCGTCTTTGCAAAGGATGCGCCGAGTTTCTGAGCAACTGATTTGGAAGTCAATTGCGGCAGAGCAATCGACTCGATGATGGCACTCTTGAAGAGAGACGGCGCTTGCGGAAGAGTCGCAATAGCGTAGAGGTCTGTAGCACCAGCAGATTGTCCAAAAGCGACCACTTTTTCCTGTCTCGCGGTAATGCATAAGTATAATTAGCTCAGAATTTCTCAAAATTCATACGCTTTGCTCAGATCAGATGGATCACATACCGGATCGCCGCCAAAGGCAGAGATGCTGTTCTGCACCCACTCGAAGCCCAGAATGAGATCCTGAATTCCCTGGTTGCCATGAAACCCGGCACTGTCAAGCGCCAGAAAACCGAGCGGGCCGAGTCGGTAGTTCAGTCCCACGACAACTGCTCCTGTCTCTGCTAGGTTGCAGCCGTCATAGAGGGAATATCCTGTGCCGCCTTCTGTGTCTGATCCGCCAAAGATCCAGACCTTGACGGGGAGCTTTGAGTCCTTGGTCGCGCTGGATGGAACCCAGACGTCCAGGTAAAGGCTGGTGAGTTTAGAGATGCGTTAGAGGAAGTTTTTACTCAGGCTCAATGTAATGAATTGCGTGCGTACCAGTCTTCGGATTTTGGTCCCGGCGGCGAAGTTGAAGTGGTGAACTGGATACAAGCCGGAGCAGAGCTCGTCGCATTGAGCCCTCCACTGGGGTAGTTTCCGCTGTAGGCCTGGGGAGGTTCGAATCGCAACTCCCCGACGGGAGGCTCTGCAAAGGGGATACCCTTGTAGTAGACTGCATCTTGGCCACCGCTGCACTTTCCACCGTTGACAGTGCCAGCGTCGGTGGTAATCGAAGGCGAGGAGGCCAGCGCTGTGGCACCAAGTGCCGACAGCGTAGTTGAGGAAAGCAGTCTCATCCTTACTATTGTTTGGAGAGTTCAGGCTCGAATGAATGAAGATGGAAGGGAGATTCTGCATTGCTCACCAGTGGTGGCCCTTTTATAGAGAAAATTGTTTAGCTCCGCCCGTCACTCAACGCTTCATGAGGGCTTCGTATAGTCGATCGCAATGATCTTGTCCAGCCCTGTTGAGACTACATCCACTTTTTGGCCCCCGATGTGATTCTCTCATTCGCTGTACATCCCAGTTACCCAAAAGGGATTAGTCTCGATATCTAGGAGCTTACTGGTGTACGTCATTCGTAAGCGAAGCTGAGTATTCACAGCCTCCTCATTTGGAACAAACTTGGCATAGGCGGATATACCAAGACGCAAAGGATCAACTTGGCAGGGGTTTGGCAAAAGCTTACACGAACAGACCAAACAACAACAGGAATTCCCCCTTAATTTTATAAGGTACCGCTTAGTGCCCGTACAAGTTAATATTAAATCCCCATGGCACGATTTAATTTGGGATGCATACAAGATTCCTGGGGTCTCTTGGATGCGTGCAACTCACTATTTTCCAACCGAGGCTGCGAAAGACTCGTATAGCCAGCTCTCCCGACCCCAATTTATATAGCTGCTGATACAGCACACATATAATTACTAGGTATTCTAATTCCATCCTACAACCTAATGGATAAGCCACAAGACATGATTTGCATAAGTTGTATGTGCGACAGTGGGAAATCGGTCGATCTCTCAATGTTCCGAGTTCTGGAGACTTGCGGCCTGAGGCAGAAATGGCTACCTAACAGGAAGGGACAAAGTGGTCACCTGACCAGTCTCTACTTTGTTCTTTCTGATCTTCAGACTTCATCCTTCTCTTAGATTATTCTCCCTTCAGCTTGGCACAGGAAATCTCATTGTACTCTTATAGAGATGCAACAACCAGCTCAATGGGATCGATTCCTCTTTCCGTCCAGTCTGCCTCACCGACTGTAATCACGTGAACCGACAGGCCGCAGCAAGGCTCATCCCAGCTCATGATGCCAACTTCAATCTCACCTCAGTTTTGCTCGCTTCCAAGTTACCCACTTCCTACCTAGGTAAAGGGGTCACACTATCCTTGATGAAGACAAGCCTTAATGTGAAGCTGCTCGCCATCTCCCACCTCCACAAATGCTGACCAAAGATGCGGCCTCGATCGCGCAACGAATTCGAGATAGCCATTATCTGTGCCTTGCCCTTGGAGTTTGACGCCGTCGAAGCGCTGTTTGATGACACTTACGATATTTCCGGCGTTGCTGCGTACGGGAAGCACCCCGGAGATGCAAACTGGTACCGGACAGGCCGAATTGGTCGTCAAAATGTGGTGCTCACGTGCCTCCCTGAAATGGGAAAGAGAGGGGTAGCTGGCGTCGCCTCGAATATTCAGGTTAGCTTTCCCAGAGTCAGTCTGGCGCTCCTGGTAGGCATCTGTGGCGGCGTCCCGTTTCCGTCTGAGCAGACCGAGGTTATTCTAGGGGATGTTGTCATCAGCGACAAAGTCGGGGAGTACGACTTTAGTCGGCAGTATCCTAACGGATTCAAGCGGAAGTATGCTACTAGGGAAATTGTTGCAATCCGAGCAATCCGGAGCTTTTTCTCTGGTCTGAAGACCCTCCAAATGCATGGACAGCTGCAGGATGATATTGGAACTATCAGCAAACACTTCAGGGACATTCCGACGGCCGATGGCAATATCCGGGTGCCTCCCAGGATCAGTTGTTTTGACCCTTTTATCGCCATAAACACTACCACCAACACCCCGACGCGACCTGTCTCTGTGCGAGCTGCCATAGTAGCAGCGATCCTGTTTGTGAGAAAGCGCTAGAGGTCGACTGCAGAAAGCTCGGATGCATGGGTTCGCTTATACCAAGGACTCGCATTGGGACAGACTCCCCCAGGCCACATGTACATTTTGGTCCTCTGGCGTCAGGTGACACGGTCATGAAATCCGGTGAGCACCGTGACAGACTTGCGGAAACCGGAAAGGTGATTTGATTCGAAATGGAAGGAGCTGGGATATTGGATAGCCTGCCTTGTGTCATTATCAAGGGCGTGTGCGACTATGCCGATAGCCATAAGAATAAGACGTGGCGAAACTACGCAGCAGCAACTGCAGCATCTTGCACCAAAGCTTTTCTGATCTACTGGGCGTCCGGCCCTCGGATGGATCAGCCACGCTTCCGACGGCATATGGCATGAGCCAGAAAGATGTGTATGAAGAGACTCTCTCGGATTATCAGCGGAGAGAGCTGCCAAGCATGCTTCGATTTGACCAGATCGACGCTCGTCAAATGTCTCTCAAGTCCGCTCAGGGCAAGACTTGCCGATAGATGCTTGGAAATTCTCATTACAAAGACTGACTCGACTGCAGCAAACTCGAGAAACATAACGGATTCCTTTGGGTCAAGGGGAAACCAGGCGCAGACAAGTCAATCATGATGAAATTCTTGTTTCATGAAGCAAAGAAAAGAATGAAAGATACAGTTGTCATATCATTCTTTTTCAACGCCCGGGGCGATGCTCTGGAAAAGTCAACTGTGGGGCTCTATCGCTCGCTTCTCCTTCACTTGATGGACAGAATGCCAGACCTCATGGCATACCTTGATCATTGTGGCACTCAAGCCCCGAGCACTATCAAGAACACCGGCTGGACACCCGGAATGCTCAAGGAGATATTCACACTGGTTGTTGACCGTCTTGGAAATCGCCGGGTGGTTTGCTATGTTGACGCGTTGGACGAATGCCCTGACGACGATGTCCGTGATATGGTATCCGTTTTTGAGGAACTCGGTGCCCGCGAGAAATTTGGACAGCTTCTGGTCTGTTTCTCTAGCCGCCATTATCCGGAGATCACGCTCAGGACAGGCTTCAGGTTGTTCTGGAGAAAGAGGAAGATCACGAAGACGACATCAGGCTGTATATTGACTCTCAACTGAAGATTGAAAATACACCGCAAGCTGATGAAATCAAGGCCGAGATTATGCGCAAATCATCGGGTATATTTCTCTGGGTCGCTGTGGTTGTCCCTATACTGAACAAGGAACATGATCGAGGTCGGACGGGAGCGTTAAAACGAAGGCTGGACGAGATTCCCGTAGGCTTACACGAATTGTTCTTGGACATCCTCACCAGAGATTGCAACAACGTCGATAAGATGATCCTCTGCATCCAGTTTATCCTATTTGCGAAACGGCCCCTAACGCCCCAGGACCTGCAGGTTGCCCTTCTGACGGGGTTTGAGAACATGCTTCAGGATCCCTTCAACGCTCCAGAAGTGACGGCAGATATCCTACCAAAGTTTATTCTGGACGTTTCCAAAGGATTGGCCGAGATCGGAATTTACGCCAGGAGGAAGTAAGATTTGCCATCGCTGGAAACCACAGGGGACTCTTCGCTGTGATGTTAAGAACTGGACAAACTCAGATCAGCATAATGGTAAGTTGTAGTTTTTTTGTTTTTTTTTTTTTTGGATGCATACTAGTAAAATGACATGCAAGTAAGCATACATGAATGTGCGCAGTATTTGGGTATTGATTGAAAGTAGGGATACATAGAACCCATGCAAGTTGGCTTTTTTGTTTGCTAGTCCTCGATCTCTGTGACCAGAAAGGGGTGACTGAGTAGCTCTGCTGTTGACGGTCGCTTTTCAGGGTCTGTCTGCAGCATTAACAAAAGCAGGGATGCGAGGCGCTGAATGTTCTTAGCACCAAATTCAGCGGGCAGCCTGTCTGTCAGATGCTTTACGAAGGTATCATGCCCGTCGAGTAGCTGACCGATAAGGCGGAGGTGCTCTTCGTCAATCTGTTCTGCTGAGAGGCCAAACGTTCCTAATGGAAACAGCGGTTCATTTGTCGCCAATTCAAATATCTTGGACAGGGTTAGATGGAAGCAATTTGGGGGGCCGGGGGCGGTTAAAGACCCAGGGAAGCATACCAAACAGCCCAAAGCCCAGATGTCAATGCCAGCATTCCACGAATTTCCAAGGATTAGCTCAGGTGCACGCAAAGCTGTAGGTGTGACAGGTCTGTGATTCCACCACCCCTGACCCTCCTGCATACCTGCTTGACATGAGTTTGTAAGGTCCAAAAAATATAGGGGGGCATCCCTACCTCCACCAAGATCACCAATCTCAACTAAGAGTTCAGAGAAATGTGCGTTGTCTAATTGACCGCGACGTCTCTGCGTAGCCATTAAATAATTCGGCGCGCTACCGTCTACTGTCATCTCTTCCAGCCACCTCACTGGGCTGAATTCTGGTGGGCCTAATAATGGTTCGATGTGCGCTGCTCCAATAGTTGAAACCATAATATTCGCTGGTTGTAGGTCTGCGAGCGAGAGTCAGGAGGCTTACTACGGTACTTGGTCTCATGTTAGGTAGGTATATTGGCTGACCTACCACAATGAACAATGCCTAGCGTGTGAAGAAAATCGAGACCTAGTAATAGTTGTTTCGAGATAGACTGTACATAGGCGGCTTGATGCGGCTTTGCATTGATAGTTATCCCTTCGCCATCAGATACCATAACAGGAAGCACAAGGCACAAGTGTGTCCCGTTTGGGCCATCATGCTTAAAATAATCTAGTAACTTAAGAACATGTGCTTTTCCTGGATGGTCTAGGTTGGCAGCTGCGAGGTAAAGGAGGATAGGAAGTTCCTTGTCTTCCTTCGAAGCGTCTGCTTTTAGTATTTTTAAAGCAACGTGTTTTTGGACCCTTAAAAGAATGTGGTTAGCATATATAGAAAAAGACTACTGGAGCAAATAGACTTACAATTGATCATGCGCAAGCCACACTGTTGAGAATCGTCCAAAGGCTAACTTCCCAACTACCTTATACCTCTGATTAAAGATATCATGGAGGTGTACCGGATGATAGCCACCTTGACAATACTCCTCAACAGGCTCAACAATATCATGTATTCTCTCGAACCGCCGCATATTGATGAGAAAGAAACCACGTAAAACTAAAGAGGTCTTGGTTAAAGCAATGAGAGCGGTGTAAAGTAAATCAGAGGGGAAGTCAAAAACGCCTTCCAAGTTGTGCGACTTCGACTCCTTCTGATGTCACGTGCATGAGCTGACTATATATGTATGTACTTGGGATGCACCCAAAGTCTCTAAAGGGTATTCTCATTCCTATTTATGCTACGAAGCCAGGCCAAATATGAAAACAGTGAGCTATACAACTGGCCGAGCGATGTATCCTTATGTTTAGTCCGGCCAATGGTTTGACATAAGAGCAACTGCAGGCAGTCTCGTTTCTAATACCTGAAACGAGGATCAAGCCTTGGATTCCTCCCAATTGAGAACAACCTGAGATAGATAGCAGGGCTTAAGTATTTAGGTACTGATAGGTACTTACTATTTACAATTGAACCTGCCTTAGGATTATGTACTATAAAGCAATATAAATATGGGTAGGTAGCTTTTTTAAACATACCCATCAAAGCTAAAGCTTGATTAACCCTTTTCATATCAACTGTTGCTACGTACTAATCTATCACATACGACCACAGGGT
>JOMC01000117.1:5067-46376 GCA_000812125.1 Aspergillus ustus
TCCCTACTGTTGTATGTTTTTGATAAATATCATATTTTTGCGCGCTGTCTAGAACGGGTTGCGCCCACGCTACCCTACCTTTAGGCCTTTATACCTTAACGCCCTGAAGCCCAAACACCTAACACGGCATTTTTCTTATAACTTTTGTTAGAGGTAGAGCCTGCTGGCTCCCTAGGTATGATACTCACTATATTTAGTGGCTCTGCTTTCTTTTCACATCTACTACAAAGCAGATATAGGGGCACACTAAATACCTAATATGGGTCAAGCTCCATGCAGGGAAATTAATTCTTTGGGGCGAGGACCGCGAGACCTGATCCTCCCGGATTTCTAGTGTAAGTCACCACAGAGACAGACCCATTGAATGTCATCTGCGCGATAAATCTCCACAACCAGCCTGATGTCTACCGGTTCGGCACTCACAATGGGATGTGCTACAGCAAGCAATAGAGAAACATTGCACCAGGCTTTGGAAGGCAACCAAGATACGCGCGGTGCAAAGTTAACTTTGTCGGGAGCCTCTTTAATGACTATCCAACGCCGGGAAATTGGAGCAAATGAAGCAGTGATCCTGTGACTGGAGAGTCAGGAGAAGGATGGAAGATTAAGAGTAAGTCAAGAACAAAAATATGTCTCTAGATCATACTCTGTTCTTTTCTCGTTTAAATTCTTAACTTTGACTGCATGCGTTGAGATCGACCGAGACCCAGATGCCTGGACGCCACTGCCAGAAGACAAATTCCCCTTAATTCCAGAGTATCTGATCCCTGAATATTCGATTGGGAAGATTTGATGGTGTACCTAGCATAGATAGAGTGGTAGCCCACTCGCTAGCTCGACATTGCGTGCATTAATCCAACTTCGCTACAAATTATACATAGGGGGGCCCTCTCGCACCCCCCGGCAGATAAGCCGGTCCCAGCTCTCCACCATCAGGGTCAGAAGCCCAGCCTTCCTTCCAATGCCCCCCAAACCAAGCCCCATCAAAGTTATCAACCTCATCCCATTTCACCTTTTTCTTCCTCACCAGATTCCCACAATCATCTAGAAAGACATGTAACACCCCAGCCCCAGTCTGCGCTTGCGCGTCCTCGATGAAGAAATGCGTCACCACGCAATCAGCCTGGTACGACCAGTATCCCCTCGCAACTTCCTCTCCCCTACCCCGAGCGATCAATTCCCGTTCCTCTTTCAACATATTCTCCTTCTCTTCATCATCATCAAGCCATTCCTCGAAAAACTTCCGCAGCGCCCTCTCGGCAAAAGCGAGCTTCTCCGGCGTCGACGGATTCGTCACCCGCTCTGGAAAGAGCTCAAGAACATGCGCTACATCCGCATTCTCAAATAACTCCTTGTCATCAAAGACAAGGGAGTCCGCGCTGATAACCTGAGCGCGCTCTACATACTTATCCCAGAATGCCGCACGGGCTTCTTCATTTTCTGCATCGTAGCAGATGCGCACCCACATGCCCTCGTCACTAGATCCAGTGTAGCCTGCATACCGCCGAAGAGAGTCCGGGCGCAGGGGGCGGAGGATTGTCTCGATTTCGGCCTGTGTGGGTTGAGCGGGCGCGTAGCTTGCGGGCAGCTCTAGTCTGCTGGTGCGGTTTACGTAGGGCTACATAAGAAAAATTAAATAAGAGGGGCTGTATTTATTTATGAAAGAATAGAAGGGCTGAGGTAGGACTGACTTGTCTCCCAATTGCGCCGAGATCCAGCCACTGGCGGACGAGACGTTTGCGGCGCTGGTCGGGGAGTTCGTTTGGCGTGTCCGGGTGGGGTGTGTCCCATTGTTCCTGGAAAGTATTACATATGTACAGCATTAGTATTTCATTTCATTCACTCGATTTGCGCGTCGTGAGGCACGAACAAGAAGATAGATGTCAAGTGGGAGGTGTCCCCATTCTGGAACTGGAAGTGGTTGTTCTGGCAATCCCTCTGTGTAGATATGCGGAGGCATTGTACTGATCTGATGGCCGAGGAATAAGTTGTTGCAAGCCAACAGAATAATCATCCGTCCTTTTTCTGTATGTAACACCACAGCGGAAAAACTGCAAAGCCGGGCTGATGTCAGAGGGTTAGGTAAGCCACAATTGGCTAAATGCTTGACCCGGGCTTTTAATGCTGTTGTATGTTTTTGTACATTAGGTTTTTTTTTTTTTAAATTCTCCAGTTATTATCATCAACTACTGCATTGCCTGTAGCCTGTAGGTAGGTATCCAAGTACATCTGGACTCCCTAAGATACCTAGAAAAACAACACCAGCCAATCCAACCCATGTCATTCCAAACGCCTCCCTCCCACTTCAAACGGGATATCGAAATGACCGTAGCTGGAAATCCGTCAAATCTAGAAACTCCTCATTCTCAAGTGAAGACTGGCCATCTACGTCAATCCCGACAAAAAAAGTTAGCAAACAACCATTTTAAGATGACGAAACAAGCAAAAGAAATAGAGAAACGTACCTCCTTCTACTACCGCACTGCTCTCCTTCTCGCGCCTAACATTCCAAACATGATGCAGCGTCCCGTAAACACCGATAAGCAGCGCCGTGAAAATAAAGAACGCAAGCATCGTATACTTAGCCGGCTAAGGTGAAGGGGAGGGTTAGAAGCCGAAATAGGGGATGGTGGGGTAGAGCACAGCTCACGTAGTAATTCGGCGCATCCTGCTCCCGGTACGTCTGCGGTCCGATAATATTCCCCACCGCGTAGCCCAACTGGTAGACGCAGCCGAAGGCGAATTTCTTGGTTGTGCCGGCCACGCCCGCGGTTAGGAAGGTGATGATGGAGAGGATGCAGATGGGGACTGTTATATTATATATTATTAGTTCCAAGGGGTATCATCAGTGCTCTGCTCGTACATTCAAGCCAGTAAATTGAGAGAACAAATGAAAGAGAAAAAAAAAAGGAAAAAAGAAGCGAGAGGGGGAGTAACAAACATTGATACATGAGTATATAACCGCCATACCGTGCGCCGTTATTACTACTGGGAATACCGAGCATCATGGCGCAGCCGACACACGCGAGGAGAAGGGTGCTTATTCCCGCAAGTGTGCGGTTGGTGTATTTGGCGACGAAGAGGGCGAGGATTGTGCCGGCTACCTGCGTTGCGCCGGAGCCCATGTTTAGCAGCGTGGTTTTGGGGACGTCGTAGCCGAAGCCGGCGACGATCGTTGGGCCTGTATACATACGTATCTGTTAGTACTTGTACGTACTCCGTACTGATCTTGGTATAATTGTGACTTGGGGGGGACGAACCGAACGCGGTCACTCCACCGTTGGGTAAACCCGAGCCGACTAGCATCAGGAATAGAAGATAGAGACGGATATCCAGAAGCGATTCCCTGAGCTGCGGCCAGCTGAACTTCCACACCTCCGTACCGGTTTTATTCCCGCGTACGCGCTCTAGGGCGATCACTTTCTCTTCTTCCGTAAGCCAGCTGGCGTCCATGGGCGACGCGGCGAGGAAGAAATAGAGCAAGATGCCCGTTATGAAGGTTAACCCTCCATAGAGAATGAACAGGCCTTTCCAGCGGAAACTCGTGGCATGGTACATGCACCAGGCGAAGAAGCCGCCGAAGACAGCGGCCCAGCCGGATGTGGTGTACCAGATTGCTACTCGAGTGACTTGTTCTTTCTTTGTGTAGAAGGCTCCAGTGATGTATATTGCTACGGGGACAGTCACGACTTCAATGGCACCTAGGAAGAAGCGGACGGCCGCCAGACTACTGAAGTCGTGGCAGACGGCGTGGAGAGCGACCACGATGCCCCAGATCAAGCACATGCCTGATAGAAACTTGGCGAGAGGGATTCGCTGCATGAGAAATGTAGCAGGGATGTCGCCACCGAGGTAGCCGAAGCTATTGCCGGTAAATGTCGTTGAACTTTCCAAAATCGAGAGAAAAGGGAGCAGATTAGACTCACTACACAATTGAACCGAGCCAGGAGTACTGGCTTGGTGTGAGATGTGTATCTTCCTTGATTCCCATGATTGCAGCGTAAGAGAGACTGTTCTTGTCCATCAACTGCAGACAATAAACAATGAAAATCATGGGCATGATTCTCATGTCGATCTTCCGCTTCACTCTCCTTGCTTCGGGGGAGTTGGGGTCAAAGTCCACATGGTGGTGGGCGAGCAAATCCAACGCCTTCTCTCGCCCGGTGATGGTGAACGACTCGCCAGGGAGCTTGGATCCTGCGGCGTCCACTTCGACGTCGTCGCCCTGGATGCGGTCTGTCAGTCCGGTATCAATCATTGCATAGAGTTTTGGTGGACTGTATCAACCTTGGTGAATTTTGCATCCGACGTACTCATTTTGTGGACTGTGTTTCGAAATTATGTTGATGCAACTGGACCAGGCATTTGTGACCCCAAGTCGATGTAAATGTATCCCGAAACCAAGGCTGGGGTACATAGCCGACCACGCGGCCAAAGATACGAAGATAAGAAGTTGGAGATAGCAGGCTGGGCTGAGATACACACAGAAGAGTGAGGGGGCGGATAAGATACGCAATCGGTACATTTCCGAGAGCCAAGCGCCATCCAGAACACGAACTGATATAATGAGGAGTTCTGGAGGGCCAGACCGGACGAAGTAAGTGCTCAATAATAAGATTGGGAAGAATATCTACAACCATGTCTGAAAGACTAGTCCCTGTTATCTCCCTCCAAGGTGCACCCCGTCCACTTCCCGTGCTTGCGATAACGACTAACAAGAACCCTAGATTTTGAGAACCGCAAGGATGAAATCACCAAACAATTGATCGATGCCGCGGAACATGTCGGCTTCTTCAGCCTAGTCGACCACGGCATCTCCAAAGACGAAATCGAAGCCCAGTTCGCTGTCTCCAGGAGCTTCTTCAACCTCCCCGCCGAAACAAAGGGCAAGACTCCCCACGACACCAAAACAAACAACGGCTGGGAGTACAAAGTAACACCTCTTCCTAGGGTCAAATGACAGTAAAGATACATCGTGCTAACCCTACACAGGCCCAGTTCCGACCCAGCACAGGCACCTACGACCAGAAGGAATCCCTCTGGCTGCAGCGCACCTCCCAATGGCCCAGCGACAACGACGTCCCCTCCTTCAAAGAGAAGACCTCGAAATTCATGGACAAATGCGCTGAGATCTCGGACCACGTCTGTACGTCTCTCCATCCTTCGCCCTCTCCCCACTTCCCACATACTAAGGTTTACATCCTTCCAGTATCATGCTTCGCAATCGCCCTCGGCTTCCCCGAGAACTACTTCCGGATCGCAAACAATCCCCACGAAACAGACTGCCTCACGCAGCTCCGACTAATCCACTACCCGCCCTCAGAGGCGAATGACGCGAATCCTCCCGCGGAAAACACCTGGCGAGCCGGCCCGCACACCGACATCGGCTGCCTGACGCTCCTCTTCCAGCGCGACGGCGAGGACGGGCTGGAGATTTGCCCGGGCCGCGAATCGCATTCCAGCTTTGCCCGCTCGGATGTGTTTACCCCCGTTCCCGCTAAGACGGGCCCCATTGTGGTCAATATCGGGGATATGCTTAGTATGTCTCTCTCTCGTGCTTTCCTCTCCTTCCAAATCAATTACGGGTATATATATATATATATATATATATGACGGCTAGATGCTGATGGGGGTATTGATGGAAATAGTGGCATGGTCGGACGACAGACTCAAATCGAATTTCCACCGTGTGCGCGCGAAGGAGGTTGGGAAATCCCCATCGAGGTATTCGATTGCGTACTTTAATCAGTCCCGGAGGGACTTCGTGTTGCAGGGCCCGTTGAAGAAGTAGTGAGTCAATCAACCCTTTTCACGCCTTGATACTTTGGCTACAAGCTTTATCATGTGTACTGATGCGTTTTTCGTGCTATTTATCTCAGCCCTCCGATGACCGTGGGTGAGTACTTTGCCGAGTCGGTGGCGAGGAACTTTGGGAGTGGGCAGGCTGTTGTCACTCTAGCTGCGCAGGGGTGATGAATGAAGGCTGAATGAATAACTGGGTCTCATTGGACTGCAGTGGCCTTTAGGAACTGTTGAATGGTTTCGTCTGCATAGTGATTATTGAATGATTGAATGGACTGTCTTCTGCTAGATACCATAGTCTTCCATACTCCTCCTCACACTTGGTGCTCGCAGGAGTAAGTAATCCTTAGACTGCCCTTCCCCTAAGAGGATAGACCATGTCTTCTGATCGGAAAGTGAATAGATCCGATGATGCAAGACATCGGATATGTAGGTAGGTCGACAGGGCCTTGGCTCGGAAAGGTTCTTCAATAGCAGCTTTGTGGTACACAGCCGAAACGTTCGTTACGTAGGCGCTCAGCATCAGCTAGTCCGGCAATGCACTCGTTACGTACACCGAACATAGGTAACATGCCGCACGAAGAAAGTCATCCCTCACTCAACCGTATAGAAAAACTGATCAAACGGCTCAACCCCCGGAATCGGATAAGCCAACAAGTCCATATCAATGTCACCCCAGTTTCCCACCCCTACAGCAGCAGCAGCCGAAGTCTGGTCCTGAAAACCATTCGATATCTCCAGCAACGTCCCCAGATCCGCGCCATCAATATCAACCCCAACCCCAACCCCATCCCCATCTACCATCCACTCCCCGGGGTTCCCCTGCTCCTCTAATAATACTACCCCACCACCACCAACCCCGCCGCTGGCTGCGGGAATCGCAGTATGACTCGATGGAATAGCGGGGCGGTATCCGTCGATCACCAAGATCCGACCCATATACTGCTGCGCCGCACGCTGCCACTCGTCCCTCACCCGCTGCCGATAGACGGCAACCGCCTCGGCGAAGGTGGTGAGGATATTGAGGTAGAGCTGGGCCTGCGGGCTGGTGGAGGCGATGTCGGCGATGATTGTTCGCGCGCCGCTGAAGGAGTCGTCGATGTCGCGGCGCGGTTCGCCGGCGAACATCGAGAACCCGAGTACGAGGCCTGCGCCGAAAATCCAGGCCCTTGGAGTTGTTAGCTTTTCCAATTTTTTTTTGTGTGTTTTTCGGGTTCAGAGTGCAAGGGGTGGATGGATGGATGGATGTACATACTCAAGGAGACATAGATTCCCGAATGTAAAATTCGCCGCTTTGGCCTTGACGCACATGTCTACCATGTATATCGAGGAGCTGACGCAGACGTGCCCTAACCTAGAGATCTTTGAATTCTTGATATTGATGTCGGAAGCTTCGTCTGGATCGTTGATGAGGTTGTTCGGAGCTTTGCCGCGGAGTCTGGATATCAGATATGCGACCAGGAACGGGCGCGTGATGAGGATCACAGCAAAGTAGTACACGCAGGAAATGTGCATCGCGTTCATGAGGGCTTGTCTGTCATAGGGCTCTAGCTGGTTGTTTCCTCTTTGTTGTTGTTGTTGGGAAGAGGTAGTACTGGGGGGGCTCGGGCTGAAATGGCGGAGGGTCTCAGGTAACGCGCGGCTCCACTGGCGGAGACGATCGAGTTGCGTCTCGGCGGAGGGAACGTGGAGGAGGCCGGCGCTCTTACGTTGGGAGTCGACGATGTCAACTAGTAAGCTGCAGACTTGGACCATTGCGTCGAATGCACACTGCACGTGTCGACCAACTTCTTCTTCTTCCTCGCTTGGAGACTTCGTCTCGGTTATTGCATGCCGCATTAGCGGAAGGTCCTTGGGTCGTCCGAGGATGAAGCTGGCCAGGACATCAACATTTTGAATACTATTCCAGACTCGCAATCTATCACTGTTCGCCTCGTCTTCGGGATCGCTGTCTGGCACCGGTTTATGGAGTTCGAGAATGACCGCTGCTTTGACTGCAACGCCTAGGAACATGGCTGCTCCGTTCCTGTTGCAGGCTCCGAGCATGTAGAAGGCGAGCAGGAGAAACAGACGCACGGTGCTGGGGCTCTGTGAGGTGAACATGTTGTCCAGAGCGAATTTTCGTGCGCGCGAGAAATACGCTCTGCAGAGTGTAACGTCCTCGGGGAGGCCCCGCGCCTGTGCGCCGATGGCTAGGGCGAGATCCAGAGCAGCTGAATCATCCTTTCTTGTTGTTGGTACATCCGGGATGATACCTGGGGAGTGTGACCTCTCATGTAAGAGAAGCTCGATTTCGTCCGACGTGAAGAGGAACAGGATTCCGCTTGTCTAGTTGTGAGAATGGTTAGTGATGATTCATCCCTTGAGCAGCAGCACATACAGCTTCAAAGTAAGACTCCAGTAGCGAGCGCAGTTTATCTGGAGAGGCGTTGAGGGAAAGGTCGTACCCTACACTAGGCAGATCGACGTCGAGGGTGACGTACTGGCGCTCACCGTCGGTAAAGGGAACAGACCCGATGTACGCTTTGACGGTTTTCCGCAGAAAGTGAAGGAACGACTGAGACGAAGTTTCTCCAACGAATACTGAATCGCCGGAAGTCAGCGCCTGCTATACGTATTTATACAATGTCATCTCGTGCTCGTACCTTTCTCACGAACTGTTTCATTCGGTGCTCTGGAATCACTCCCAGCAACGGGAATACCTCGATTGCTAGTATCCGAACCACGACTCGTGCCCACTAAATCCATAGAAAACGGCGAAGCCAGAGAGGCAGTGGTAGTAGCAGGATCCACCTCATCGCTCCTCGGGGTATTATTATTATTAATATCATTGTTGGCCTGCGGCGATAATGCTCCTGACAAGCCAAATTGGGATTTCGCACGTCGTCGCCGGTCGACGCCGGAATAAGTGCATGACTCTCCCTGGTCGCGTCTCACACACGAGCTACAGGGCTGCAGAGCGTCGCATCTTATCTTGGAGGATTTGCAGGACTGGCATGCGCGATATGATCGTTGGCGGTTTTCGGGGCTTACTTTGGGACGCGGCATGAGGCGATTATGGTGAACATAATAGTACTAGCACCATGGTTGCGGGGGAGAAGGACGAAATCGGGGGAGGGGGGAGCTCGTATCTCTTATAGGCTTGAGGATGGAGATGGAGGAGCTTATCAGCTGGGGTTCCCCACCACTGATAGGCCTCGAATTGATAACCAAAGATTGCCTTCACCATCGTTTCCACCACATTTCTAGCTATAAATTCAATGCTTGAAGAAGCTGCAAGCCACATTCGACGCGGATTCAAAGGTCAGCTTAACGGACCAATCTAGCCACTGAGGACTCAGATCGTCTACCCTATTTGGGCTGAGGTGGCGAAGTTTGACAGCGCCGGGGCTACAGTAACAGTTTACTTTTAGGGCTACATATGCTTAGTTAAATTTGGTGCGGCTCTGCAGGTGAATAGGCGGAATTTCCCAAAGGGGGACGATTGATGATTGGTGCTCATTCTCGGCTCTGGAGGGGCCCTGGGTTTATGTCCATTCCTCTGAAAGGCAACGAGCCTCATCCTGAAGCCGGGTTAAAGTGGGTTGCTTTGAACAACGGTTCAAGGTTGGTGCCTGAAAATATTGAAGCCTATTCAGGAGATCTTTTTAGATGACATGATAGATAGATTGGCGGGGTTATGTACATATGTACGGCTGTTGCTACGGACCAAATGCGGAGCTCGTCGTTTTGCGTATCGGAGGGGCTGCAGAAAATGTCAGCAGGTCAGCAGCCTGCTTTCCCATCTTCTTGATGTAAGTCCAATCCATGATAAGCCTGTTATTAGCTCATGGGCAGGCTCTTACCGCATCGTGTCCAAGAAGGGAAATAATCGTGATATGAGAGTACAATGGCGGCTATTACAATCAGGTCTAATAAAGTCACCACACAGCGTGAAGCTGCTTGGAACTCGGTGAAGGACCACTGTGACAAAATATACGAACCTAAGACTGGAATAAATATAAAGTTTTTCCTACCAACGGTTAACTGTGGTTTCGCTTTTAACAGTGTTCATGATGAATACCCTCCTTAAATATTCTCGCCACATTCTAACTCTGCTGCTAGATTGCTTCTACACCTGCACTCTATAATAAGAAGCCAAAATTGATTTTGGATTGCCGCCAGGCGTGCTTCGTCTATTTCCCCGGGGAAACAGTCATCAAGACGTTCACCATCCTCGTACCACTCCGTGCTACGGGCAAGATCAAGCTTGGAGATACAAGAATGGATGAGGACCACTATTATCACATACTGAGTAAGACTCTGTTGAGGCTCAGGGCTGGAAGTAGGCTAGAAGCAATGGCCATAGCCAAGATACGATGAAACGTTGTAGGAGGAATGGCTAGGAATTTGCATGGGCCAGAGGATACTGTCAGAGCCACGTTTTGAATCAGAGACACCCTACCGCTTTTCCTATTGGCTCATGTGTATAGAAAGCGCGCTGAAGGAGAAGCAGGTATGCCATACTGGTCCATTAGAGCATCATGACCCGTAGGAGGACGCTCAGCCATGCTGTTGGGACCGGTGAGGGGAACCGAGGGGCTGGTCTCGCTCGCGGATATATTGGCTTCGACTGGGGTCAAACTCGGTGAATCAGAGACTGAAAAGGTGCAATGAGCCTCGCTCCCGGTGCGGCGTTTCTTCTGCGCTTCATTGTCTTGGCTACTAGGAACATAATCTCTTCGAGTTTCCGTGGCTGTCTGCGGAGCAGAACGTGTAGATCGTTTCTTGCTGCTGGGTTCTTTCAAGACCGGTAGAAACTCTCCAAGATCCCGAAACGCGTCGAGGTCAATAAAAGCCCCCAAGCGGATCATGAAATAGGTGTCGTAATTCGATGTTCCATCCCAACCTGATTTCTGCAAACATTTAAGAATCGAGCAAGCCACTTCGAAATGTATTTCTTCGCACATCAAAATCCACTTGGGGATTTTCTCTCGTACATATCCTATAACACTCGTCACGTCTTGATCGGTCAATACGTTCTCCAGCCTAGAATCCAGTTAGCCACTCGAACTTGCAATTATTGGATATCTTACAGATGCTGGTGGCTGCTATCCCCGAGCAACGGAACAGAACCGGGTCCAAACTTCTCGTAGAACGTAGTGTAATGACGACCCCTGGTATTGTACCTCTTGATGTCCTTCTTATCTATCCCCAAAGACTCCGACAGTTTTCTGATAGTTATTGTCCTTCGCGTGATTCCTTGGAAAGCTCGCTATCTAAAATGGATTTATCAATCACCGCAAGTTCATAGGTTCGAAGAATATGCGCTGTCCGTTGTCGGTATATATTCCGGACCTTGTCTTCCGCGCTGCCGTCGATCATTTGCTGTAAAGCTTTGTAGCGATAGATCGGATCTGCCACATGATTCTGCACTTGAGCTTTTTTCGTGTCGTCCCATAAAGTTTTATAGAATTCAAATTCTCCAAGACTTTTGCCCGCAACTTCTTGGATGCATCGAATCAGCTTTAGTGCATGTATACTGACCTGTGTACCTCGTGGTTTCTGTCTTCTGAGCGACTCGGGCGTCAACAGGCTAAGTTCAGTTCGACGTTGATTATCCCTTAGCTGAACCTGATGGCAGGAGGTACTAGTAGTCGAGTTGGAGGAGGACGGATTCTGGATGCAGCCAACAATTGTTTCGGTACATGAGGCATTCGGTGATCCGCTGGATATCGAGAATATAGTTTGCGGGTGGGAAATCTGAGGGTCTTTGGACTTGAATGTGGGGGGTTTAAATTTGTCGAATTCATCCTGCGTACCCTTGGCAAAAAAGGCGTGGAAGACTGTCTCCAGCCCCTCCAAATTGTCAGCTTCAATTGACACGAAAGTGTTAAAGAATAGTAGTACCTGATCAAGAATGGAGGATGGTGATAGTTCATTCAATATCTTTTGCAGCGAATTTTGAAGTGAGGACATTTTATGGTGATGGCTGGTTTGTAAACCTCATTAGCAGGAGAACTCCCTGACTTGGAAGTCCTGGCTGGTGACCCCGCATTCTTACTAGATCGGGACCATGTTGACTGTTCTAAGACGGTTTAGATTTTAAATCAGGGACCTGATCTGAAATCTAAACCCTGTCAGGAAAGGACTGACTTGGCGCGCAGGCATTTCCATGCTACCAGGCCCAATTCGGGCTCAGGAGTCGGGCCTTGGAAGGGTCAGCGATTGTGGCAAGTAAACAATGTTTTTAAGGTGGTGGTGCAGGATGATTCTCGGATAATTATCCAGAATTAGTACACCGTGTTAGAAGAAGCTACCTAGACCTACACTTCGTACTATCCTAATACTAAAATAATGCGCAGGAAAAAAGACCTCTCAATGAGGATCATTCTCGATTCATCGAGCTGTTTGCGGACCTGTGATATATGCATTTACATACTACCGCCGTTACCTTAGCTGCTGTGGGCTAAGAATTTGCTTCATCGTTCCTGGAACTGCACCTTGTAGGTCACCTTCTCGAGTAAATATTTATGCACATTTTGCATGATAGATAGAAAAGCAAACGATAAGATTGACGGAGTGGAGTTTAGTTTATTTCTTCATGTCACCTTCTTCTCGAAACACCCAGCTCCCGTAGCATCTTGTACCAGAGAATCTGCGCATATAATACATGAAGCTCGTAGAAGATCCATGGAATCTTCTTATAGTCCCTCGCAGATTTACTACCGCCCTCACCCGGGTAAAGATCCCCGCACTCAACCATTACATATGTCACTCTCGCCGTTTCATCCGATACTTTCTCGACAATGTACTCCTGGAAACCACCGTCCATGGACCGCCATGGAAGGCCGTATGATGCTGCTCGATCGATTGATTTCACCAGGTCGTGCGGGAACATCCAGTACATTACCGTCCCGGCTGCATCGGTTTCGTTCTTTAGGGAGTCGCTGTTTGATGGGAAGGCGGAAACGGGCATTAGGGGGGTCGAAGGGAGAGCGTCTGGTTGGACTGCGATTCCTTTCTTAGAAGACCAGCTTCCGAGGAGGAATGCGCCCATGGATACTGTTTTTCCAAATAGGTGGCTGCCAGGCGTGAAGGATAATGGTGGCACGTCCTTGTCGAGGAACCGTGGTTCTAGCCCTGTTTCTCGGCCGTTCAAGAAGGCGGCGAGGAGGTTCTGGGCTAGATACAGTGTATCGGATTTCTCGGGGTCAGTCTGATTTTTGGCGAGGACTTTCTCGTAGTTTGCGAGGTATGAAATTGGGATTTCGGTTTGCACGGCTGCGAAGGAGGTGACCCAGTGCGTTTTGTTGCCAGTGTCTGACCATGAGGATAAGGTAGTTGATCCGTTCATTCCCCAAGCTATCTGGGTCACTGATTCGCCTTCCTCGACTAGTTTTCGACAGGCGCTTGATGTAGGAAGGTCTGTGATTGAGATGCGAGGACATAGTTGGTTGAGCCGCCGCTTGCCGAAGTACAGGACTGCGCCGCCCACCGTGATTAGGCAAAGCGCGCCAGTGAGCTTCGGCCGACTCGAAATAAAGCTTGTCATGATGATCGATATTGAGATGCAAGATAGACTTGGGTGACGGATTTGGAGGCTCTTTTAGTAGGCGAAATCGGGCCGTGTGACGCATGGAATCGGAAAAGCTGCCGACTGGCGCCGGTCCGTCCCGAAGGTCACGCGTGGATAGCTTCGCCCAACAATGACTCACGTTCACCCATCAATCAACTTGAAGTCTCGCAGCTCCGAAACGATCTCTTCCGAAAGGCAGTTGGTCATCGCTGCATCGATGACAGCACTTGTCACCACGACTTCGTCCTCTCGCTGACCGAGCAGCAACTGGCTGATTTCACCACCCATACGCTTGTTTGTATTTTCCGCGGCTGCTACGAGTATCCCTTCTGCCACGAACTGCGACTCTGGAACCTCGCATAGGAGAAGCTCAATGATATCTCTCCCGGCCCGTGGATTGCGCGCAGCTGCTCCAATGACACGCTCATCGCACCAAGAACGCGAGTCATTGCGTGTGCGGATCAGCAGCTCGACAATTTCCCAGCCATATTCTTCATTCCCCGCCGCACATTCCATCGTTCGTTCGGTGAAGGTAATGTAATGGCCGTGTCGATCAAGCAGCAAAGCGAACATCTCCAGATCGAATGATTTCGCCATGGCTTCTACTCCGCTGGCAGTGACGCGGGCCTTGTGGCTGTGGAGCAGCGCCTTCAATAGAGACTTGCCATCTTTAAATGTAGCATAAACAAGGTCCTCGGTGATGCGAATGCAATCAAAAAACATCAAAAGTTGCTCTAGGACCTCCTGTGCTCGCCACAGATATTCTCCCCTAGCAACTGCGACCCAGAAATCCTCGCCTAGATTGATCTCATTCGGCCGCAGGTCGAAGAGCATGACCACCGTGTCGCACACCCAGCTGGTGGACGCAATAGCCTCCATCACTTTTGTCGTGATATGGACTTGGCCTCCCCATTGCTCGAGCATAATCTGCAGTGCTGGCGTTGAGTTTCCAGCTGCGATTTGGACCGCCCTTTGGGTCACTTCAACGTTGGCTCCGTAGTTCTCGTGAATCCAACGTAGAGAGCCGGGATTGGAAGCGGCAGCCTGCAGAATGCCATCGGTGATGGATGGGAATTCCCTCAAAACCTCTACGAGCACGTCCAAGGCATCTCTGCCATTTTTCGCCGCTGCCTCCATCATCCTGGTTGTTACCGCGACTTCTCTACCCGTCTCGAATAGCAGACGCAGTATTTCAGCAGGCAGCAGGCGAGCAATCGCCTCCACGCCTGATGGCGACACCCTGACCCGCTCGGTGTCGCGAAGGAGGAGATCTATTATCTCATAGCCCTTGTTGAAAATTCTCGCTGCACTGCGGACGACAAACTCCGTCACCTCAATCCGAAACTGGTAGGCAAGCAGAATTTGCGTTATCTCCTTTCCAGCAAACATGTTACCCGTGGCATTTTCTGCCGCTTTGACTGATAAAGCGCGAGGCTTCTTCACTTGATTCATTAGCATACAATCCAGAATGTCCGGGTCGTCAAGTTGCACTGCCTCCTCAATCGGTGGTCCAATGATGGTAGCGCCATGCGGCTCGCAGAGAGCTCGCTTCGTGAAGTCGATTGTGGGTGCAGTTCTGATATTATACAACATATACGGCAGCCCTTTGAGGCTCAGTCGTATCTCACCTTTGCATTTGGAGAGGAAGAGGTCGAAAGTGCTCGTATCGTACATGTCCTCTCCCGCGGCCGCGATGGCCGTCTCCGTGATTTGCACGGTCGGAGTCTGGTCAAGCAAAATCTCTACTAAATCGCTGGCCCAGAATCTGCTACTAGCAGCCGCCTCAATTGCTTCTGGTGGGACCTTTAACCCGCTATCGTGTTTGAAGAAAGACTTGAGCAGCTCTTGCCCACCGGAATCTCGTTTCGCGGCAAGAATAACTGCCCTGTCGGTCACCTCGACCGAAGGAGTATGTTTGAATAGACGCTGCACAACTTCCGCTACATCGGATCCCTGGTCGCCTTCTACTGCTGCTTCTATCATTTCGTGGGTAATCAATATCTTCTCACCAAGCGTGTCCAGTAGTTGGCATATTAGCTCGTACGCACCACGCCGCATAATTCCGCCGAGTGCCTCGGCCGTGAACGAGACTCGGTCGCGGTGCTTCCCTTTGAGGATGTAAAAAATCGCATCGCAGATGTCAAATTTTAGACTGTTTATCCATGGGATTTGCTTGGCCGGGGGTTCGGTGAAGCCATGTACTATCCGGTCCGTCAGTTGCGCCTCGTTTTTGCTCTTCTCGAGAAAGAGGTCGATGAGCCCAGTTGCATGGCGTTTATTGTCAACAGCGGCTAGTATCATTCTGTCCGTGAGTACGAGTTGACTGCTGGTAGCGTGGTTGAGTAGAAAGTCGATGATGAGCTGGCCAGTGCCTGCATTGCGGGCAGCAGCAACGATGATCTCTTCACTGTCGAGTACCTTCCCCTGCTGGCCAACAAGCTGCTCAATCATCTTGTTTCCGTACTTCTCATGTCCTGCTGCCGCTTTTCATACTCTTTCAGAAGCCGGAATCTCCAGCCCACGTTCGACGAGAAACTGGAAGATCTGCCACCCTGCCGTTTGATTCCCTGCCGCGGCCCTAGCAATGTTTTCCACACTGCGTTTGCTACTCGTTTGGGCGAACAGCATCTCGAAAACTTGCAGTTCGTCTGATCGAGCCGCCGCAACCAGCGCCTTGTCCGTAACTCGGATATCTGGCCTATTCAACAAGGGTTTGACTACCTCGATATCAAAAAGAGCGGCGATCACCTCGATGGCCCCAGAGACGACAGAGACACCAGGATTGGGGAGGAGTCGCAACAGTATATCCCTGCCACACCTCTTATTATCAAAAGCAGCAATGGCAATGGAGCTGGTGATCTTTATCACCGCACCTCGCTCCTGCAGAAGCGATATAACTTCCTCACCTAACCACGCATTGCCAACCGCCGCTTCAATGACTCTGCACGTCAAATGGACCTTCGGGCCCTGTGCATCGAGCAAAAAGGCCATCATCTCGCGATCCCAGACCCCCGCTGCGTGTTGCACTGCATCCGCGCTGAATTTCAGCCCCGGCCTCCTCTGCTGGAGCGCTCGACGCGCGAGATCCCTGTCCTTTGAAGGCCGTGAAGCGTCCGAGACCATTCTGCGACCAAACTCATTGCCGTACTCCTGGACAAAAGACCTAATACTGTCGTCTGTATCGCTAGAACCGTCCGACTTGTCCCCTTCGCCGTCGGTTACCGAGCTGTTTGTTCCTCTACTCGATGGCATTTCCGGCGGCGCGATCATGCTCGCGATCGCATCTGAGCCGTATGTTGCGCATGCCGTCGAGATACGCGCTGTGGATTTCCCCTGTGGCACCGAGCGGGGAGCCTTCGATGATTTGCTCCCGCGGGGAGCTCGCGCCCCGGGTCTCCTAAACAGCAACTGTTTCAGCGTCATCTTGGCTGGCCACAATTGTCTTGGATGAGCAATATTTTGCGCCGTCCGCACTGAGCACGTTGTTCACTTCTTACACCCCCGGGGTTCCGGTCTGTCAAAGTGTTTGTGGCGCATCAGAAGCGAGCTGAGGCGCCGGCACAGACGTGGCCGCCTCGTATTGGGTTCAAACTGTCTAGACCCCTGCACCTACAACTGCACCGATTCTCCCCCGCGGCTTACAGAATAAATTCCCAGCGTGTCCAGACCAGGCTGGGGGAATCTCACTCTCGAAAACAAGAGACACACGGGCGAGACAGCACGCAAATGGAGGGCTTTACCAGCTACCATCTGCAAGATATAACATGCAAGGGACCCCAGGGCCACCACAAGGGACACCCATACGCTTCACTCGCGATCCTCGACCCGATCATCACGATCGAGAAGCGCCATGGGAAATACCATATCGCGGCGCGGTTCAACATCGAGACGGCGATCTTGAATTATGCGTCGCGCGACAGGTTCGTTGTGCCGGCTCGGGCCATGCATTCCTTCCTTCCTTCCTTCTGCTTTTGCGTCTCTCGCTCAGAGAAATAATGTACCAGCTAATGAATAGGTAAAGCGACGGGCGCGACCTCTTCTTCCAGGATATCTGCTTGCAATACAGGAGTCCCCGGGATAACGAGAATCTATTCATGAAACCCGAGTCTGACCCCGCCGCTGCTCTCACCGTCTCCCGGGGCTTCACCTCGTCCACGTCTGCGACAGCCGGGGTCACGGCGTCGCAGACGCCATCGGGCAATGTATCACTGGGGTTAACGCGGTCGAGGTCGCTGACGGTGGAGTATGCGATGACGAGCTGGAGCCTGAGCGCACATCGGGTCGTGAGTGGTTAGTTAGTTCACTCGTTGCTCTGCTATTTGCTTCGCCCCCTCCTGGATCCGCATTCTGACCCAGTGCAGATGGTGAATCCACGATCGATGATGACGACCCAGTGCGCTACCAGTGGTTCTGGGCTGGGACGCAGGATGAATCGGGGCGGCTGTCGAGCGACCTCAGGCACGCGGTTAAGCGACATGTAGTAGTGAAGAGGATCGTGTCTGAGGAGGTGGTCTTTCCACTGCAAGAAACCCGCAAAGACGCGTCAAGTAACAAAACTCCAGGTGGTGGTGATGGAGATGGAGATGGAGAGGAAGGGGCAGCTGACGGGCAGGCAAGGAACGACTCGGGCGTGGCTCAAGCAGGGGAAGAAGGCTCTCCAACCACCAAAGACAGGAACGAAGCCGAAAACGGGCCGCGACCCAAGCCCCTATACACTTGGGAATCGCTGCTGGAGTTTGACTTCTCCGTCCAGGTGCGTGTGCTGCTACGTGCTGTATTATGAGCACAACCCCAGAGAGAACACCAACTAACGAACTCCGTCCACACAAAGATCCGAGTCAAAAAACGTCTCAGTCGCTTTCAGAGATTCGCTCTCTTCACCAACAACGAAGTCAGAGGACGGTACCTCCGTCCGGTATATACGGAAGACTTTGGGTTCAAGGTCCCGCCGCTGAAGAAGATGATCCCGAACGACGATACGGCTGATATCTCGGCCCTGCTGAATCAGATTAAGAAGGACGTGAGTTCCTTGGTGCCTACGCTCCGCTTTCCTAAGTTATCAAGGGAAGGATGAACATCACATAGGGAGGGCTAACGACGTGGGGACACAGTACGAGAACAAACTCGACGAACTGCCCGAAAAGGACTTTTTCGAACTGGCGAGTGCACACGTGCAGAGGGAGGTGAGTGTCGCTCTTCTTTGCGCTTGTACTACTAAGAGTAGGTAGCTCATTACCATGCAGACTATAAGGACAACGCAGCGGCACACAGCACGAAATCGGGAGGTGAATCGGCAGGCTAACCTGGATAGGAAAATGGAGCGGATGTCTGAAGCATTGAGGGGGGCACAAAGGAGGCGTTACGTGACGCAGATGTAACGAGTTTGCCATATGTATTTGCATTGTCCTAGCCTGAGTGGGAAGCTCGCTCTCAAGGCATCCCAATTATTCGAGATCGTGATGGTTGTAGGATGTATTCCCTACTCTTGTTTCGCTGCGGGGCCGGTTAGGAGTGGCATAAATAGTCTCCTTCGTGAGTCACAGCGCCGATAACCACAAACACAGCGTCTGGGATTACCAATGGTATAGAACTGAGGCGCCTATATCAATGTTTTTTCCCTTTCTTTTCTCTTTTTTTTCTACAACGATATCGATGATAGGAGAAGTACTGCACAGTCCCGGCCGGGATACACTACTGCTGTACAATGGATCTGCTCTTCCCCTCCCCTTTTCACCCAGTATACATCCATCCCCCTACCACGACCCCCTCGCCTCAACAATCGTAACCGGCGGACTCTGATCATTCCTCTCATACACAACACTAACATCATCCGTCCGGCGAATCGCGCGCAGCGGGTTCCCATTCCCATTCCCATTCCCGCCGTTCCCAGCACCATTGCCAGCACCGTTCCCACCACCCCTATTATTCTCCCGATCATCCTGCAGGATACTCTCCTGACTCCCAACACCCGTGATCGTGGTATCCGTCGTCGTCTTCCTTGCCGTTTTGCTGCTAGCCTTGCTTGCTTTGTTGTTACTTCCCTCATACGAGTAGTCGTGCAGCTGGTGGCTACCCTTGTATTTGTTGCGGCTGCTGTTGTACGAGGACAGGTTGCGTTTTCCGAGGATGAGTTCGAGGACAGGTTGCAGGGTTGGGATGCATGAGGCGATTATTACTACGTTGGATTCGACGCTGGATTTCTTTGTTTAGCAGTTGTTCCGCGGGGGGTGTTTGTATCCTGAAAGAGGGAAGGGAAGGAGGGACCTGGACGTACTTTGTCCACAGGACGAGGTCGGCTGTTCCGTCTGCGGAGGGAGGAGTTAGCGAGGTTGCGGTAATATGTCGTGGCATTGGAATTGGACTCACAGGTATAGTCTGACTTCTCTGCGAGGCCCTTTAGCTGGGTGCATTTCACGACAGCCATGGCAGAGGCACTGCTCGGTTAGTCTGGATTCGAGTGTCGGGATGTTCAACTTCAGCACGTACATGGCTCCCAGCCCTAATGCAGCACACAAGGCGATGCGCTTACGCAGCGACATGTGCAGCTTCATCAATACCGTCGCAGGGTAGATTGCGAGATACAGGTCGACGAACGCAGACGATGCTAGGCAATCAGTTAGTCAGGTTCTCATCGGCGCACCGCATAAAAGTTGTAGGTATACCAACCTCCCGTGAAAATAGCGTAGTTAATCAAAAGCCACACATCACGACAGGTCGCCTTCCCCTCGATAACCAACGACGTCTCCCACAGCGCCCTTGGTGGATTGCACATGGTAAAGAGCATTACAATGCACACACCGGAAATGACTGCCCCCGTCCCCGCGATAATCCACACCCACATCTTCTGCCAGAAAGTCGGGTTCAAGATGCGGTTCAGCATAGCGGCGACGGCCAGTTTGGGAACCGCGAAGGAGATGATGCCGAAAAGGAAACTGAGCGAGTTGAGGAAGCTAGCTTTCTCCACCGTCTTGGTGTCCAGCACGTAGGCGTGTTTGCCGTAGCCGATGGAGATGTTGGCCGTTGTTATGGCGCAGTAAATGAGGCCCATGAACTGGTTCGTCAGTATACATCGTTAGGTTACTTGTAGTCAGTGCACAGGGCATATGCTAATATCGATGGAAACGTACCAAGGAGAAGACAATCAGCCAGTCATCGACACCGACATTGCGAAGCATCCTCCCCCGGATGTACATCCGCGCTGCAACAATGATTGTCGTGACGCCTGTCAACGCCCATAGCACGGCGAGGATTTTCGGTCCTTTGTCATCGCTCGCATGCCCTTTACGAGTATCTGCCATGGTGGTGGTGGTAGTTACGATCCAGTTGTGGCGGCAGGGTCCAGTCCAGTCCACAGAGGAGCCCGTGGGCAATATAGAGAGCCAAGTTCAGGATCGCCCTAGGAGAGAGCTTCTCCTTTCCCCTTGGGCCTTGCCAGAGGCGAGAGCACGAATGTGATCCATTATTTTCTTTCGATTCTGATACATCAAAACATACTCCATACTCCGCCATCCTGCGCGCGGGCCAGACGTCGAGAATCGAGACTAACTCCGGCTTGCACGGGGGTTGTCAAACCACCGTCCGTCCCGTCGTGAAGCCGAGGCAGAGCGAAACTACCGAGTTTGGCAGTCGTACGTTCGATCAGTGGGACCACCAATCGAAGACTTAACTCGTAGTAAAAGTCGACGACGAAAGTGACAGCGGTTAGTGGGGCCGCAGACGTTTTTAGCAGCTCAAGCCACACGCTTAGCGCCCCGACGCGACGCTCTCTTACCCCGCCGATTGGCGCCCGTTTCCCGTCTCAGCCCGTCTCGCTGTTGAATGGATCGGTTGGCTCAGGAGTAATACGCTTAAACAGGGAACGGCTGCACTGCAACGCGAGGGCTTGCGCGGGGGGTTGATACATGGATGCTCGCCAAGTCCTTGAATGCCACCTTGAACGATTAAACCCCGAGGATGGATCGATATTCTTTCCCAATCAAGCACTGCTTGAAACACACCATTCCAATCTGGTTATGATTGATCGGCGCTGTCAACAGGAATTCTGAGCTTCCCGCCGTTAGACACTCGAACTTAAATACGTTCCCACTCGTCTTGTTCAACGCACGCGCAGATCAGAGGCCCGGACCTCCGCACTGGGCCCGAAAGTCGCGTCGGTCTGGGGATCCTCGTAATCGCTTCCCAATTCGACTCGATCTCATTTCCACAGACTTTGGCTTCCCTCCCGTGCCGGAGATCTTTTCCCTCCTGCTCGACCGGTACCGGAGTAAAGCGGGCAAGCGAGGCCTTGATGAAACCAACATCGAGCCGACATATCAATTTTCGTCTCTCCTGTCCGTCCGGCGTCTCGTGTCCAGAACCAAGGATAGACCCGAGGTGGCTTCGACCGGCACGTCTCGCCCTTCTCCCGCTCCCACTCCTTTGTCCTCCTGCATGATCGTCCCTCTCTAACGGCCGTAGCGCATCCTTAGTGCCTTTTTCCGACGCCACTGAACTGGGAAACCGCCCCCCAGACGGTTGAACGGAGTATGTCCTCCGTACTTTTTCGAACTGGGATATGAAACCGGACCCGGGACTGCCTGCCGCGCCAGGGTATACGTGAACGCTATGTACGAGGTGATTGATAGCGCACTCGCTTGCACAATTGGTAGATAGATAGCAGTTTGGTTGGCGTACTCCGTAGTTAGCTAGTCCGTGCCGAGAGCACTTTCTTGGCCTGCCAGGTCGACGCGAGTCAGGGAAAGCGTGCGTTGGTTGTTATATCAAGTGCCGGACCAGGGGTGCCTTCATTCGTACCTTCTGATCCCTTCCGACTATCACTCACATTCTCCCTCCATCTCTACCTCTATCTCTCCCCCTCCCTCTCCCTCAGTTTACTTCTTTCCTTTTTCCCACATCTACCATCACTATGACTCAATCAATCGAAACAGCCACCGGCGACAGCGTCAGCGTATCCATCAAGACCATTGGCTCTGTCCAGACCACCGAACTCTCGACCGGTAATAGCTCACCGGTTGAGACTAGCCCAGAAGCAGCAGAAGCAGCAGAAGCAGCGGCAGACACGTTCGACAACGAAGTCGCCATCCGGCCCAATGCCGTCGACGAGGTCCCCGATCTGCTGAAGAAGGTGACCTCCCTCGGCGACGCGTATGCCAACAGCACAGACGAGGATACCCGCGCCGAGTTCCTGGATACTGCGCGGTCTCTCGTGTATGCGCTCGAGACGCCTCGTGAGGCGATGATTCGATACTGCTGGTCTCAGGTACCTACCCTCCCAGCTTCTTGAGTTCTATAAAGAATAGAACTAGCTGTATTAACTTCTGGGATAGAGCACACTATACGCCGCCATCGAAACATGCGTCGACCTCGGGGTCTTCCCTGTGCTCTCAAAAGACGACACACCCAAGACAGCGACAGAGCTGGCTGAAGGCACGAATGCAGACCCGGCTATGCTTGGTACATATATCCCCAACCCTCTCTTTTGCCCTATCCATATCTCACCCACTAACTAACCTATACCAGCCCGCCTCCTCAAACACCTCGCCGCCATGGGCGTGATCAAAGAGACAGGGCCCGACACCTACCGCCGCAACGGCTTCTCCACATCTCTGAGCGCAAAGCGCTACAGCGACGCATACCCCTGCATGTACGTCTATACCTATACCTTTACCTATACCTACACCCAATACCTACACCCAACACCTACACCCAACACCTACACCTATACCCATACCCATACCCATACCCACCCATACCATTACTAAATAACATGAATAGGACGGGCTGCATAACATTCGGCCTCACCTCTCTCCCCACGCACCTGAAGAACACCTCCTACCGCAACCCCAGCGACGGCCGGCACACCGCATTCCAAGACGGCTACCGCACCACCTCGCACTTCTTCGAATACCTGCAATCCCACCCGGCGCACGCAGAGCAGTTCAACAACCACATGACCGCCTACCACCAGGGACGGCCGTCCTGGATGGATCCGGGTTTTTACCCGGTTGCGTCGCTGACGGAGAGTCTCGGTGAGGGGGCGAGCATCAGGAACGAGGATGTGCTCCTTGTTGATGTGGGCGGTGGCGTGGGCCACGATCTGGCGGAGTTTAGACGGAAGTGGCCGCAGCTTCCTGGACGGCTTGTTCTGCAGGATTTGGGTGAGGTGATTGAGCAGGCGCGGGCGATGAATCGCGCGACGGATGTAGGGGCTCAAGGGGGTGGGATTGAGGCCGTTGTGCATGATTTTTTCACGGAGCAGCCGGTTAAAGGTACCTACCTCCTTTTTTTCCACTCTTCTTTGGATGCTGAGACTTATTAACCTGGTGATGCTAATGATAATGATTATGACAGGTGCCCGAGCATACTACATGCACTCCGTCCTCCACGACTGGACGGACGCCGACTGCCGACGGATCCTCTCGAACTTAGTACCCGCCCTGAAGCGCGGGTACAGCAAGGTCCTGATCAATGAGAACGTGATCCCCAGCACGAATGCGTATTGGGAGACGACGAGTCTGGATATCATCATGATGGCGGACTTTGCGTCCCAGGAGCGCACGGAGAAGCAGTGGCGTGCTCTCGTTGAGTCCGTCGGACTGAAGATCGTCAAGATTTGGACTGTTAGAAGGGGGGTCGAGAGTTTGATTGAGTGTGAGCTTACTTAGTTACGGGGCTACTTTTTTTGGGCCTTTATGAACGATGCAAGGGATACCGAGATGGTGTATATGCATGTATGTAGTGGCTAGATCACTAGATGAACTGAATGATATATTTCTTTTACGTACTACGATATGTACTGCAATATACTCCTTGTTTCATGTCATCTACGATCCAACTCTAAGTCTAATAGTAAACGTCCCATGCCACAGCCGTGCATTTCTCCCCCAGTGCCCCGTAATTGTCCGCGTTTCGGTGTCCAAGGTCCCCGAGTACACCCAGCCCAGGTTCTGCCCGCTGTACAGCTTCGCCCAGACAACCTGCCGCTCCCCGTACAGCGCGCCGTAGACCTCGAATGAGCTGGTCTCGTCGGTGCCCGCGCCTGTGAACGTCGGCGGCTTCCCGAGAGCGTTCTCGCCATTGCGGCTGTTGCCATTGCCATCGCGTGCCTGCTCCTGCGGTTCCTTCCATGGTGCGATCTCGAACGCCGTCTCTTCTTCAGAGCCCTTCCACCAGGTAGTGAACGTGCAGGTCCCTTGCGCGGTACCCGCCATACCTCGCCCTGTTATGCCATAGTCAGTCAGTCAGTAAATCGTTAAGATGCTTTGGTAGTGAGTCGTTGCTGGCTTTTGGCATGAGCGACTTACATGCTTCAATAACTATAGGAGTAGCTGGAGCGAACTCTGGCCCAAATCCGTGGCGTTGGATAAGATATTTGACCGTCTCCGCGCTCTCAAGTCCGTTCTGAATAGCAAGATCCAGCGGGTAGGAGCGGCAGAGGTCGTGATCGTAGAGGCCCGCGCTAGCTTCGAGAAGAAGCTTCACGATATCGAGACAGCCATTAAATGCGGCATAATGGAGCGCGGTGCGTTTGTTGGGCGTCACGGTCTTGGTGCTCGCTCCTTTGCTCAGGAGGAGCTTTGTGAGCGGCGTTGAGCCGGCGAGAGACGCGGCGTGAAGGGCGGTTTGCAGCACGGTCTCTAGGCTATCTGCTTGTATTTCCTCGATCACAGCCTCGACTTTGGCTACATCGGCCGCGAATATGGCCCTAATAAGCTCAATGCGTTGTTCCTTGACGCGTGCATCCTCGGCAGTTTCAGGGACCGTAGCGGTTAGCACGTCCTTCTCAAGTAGATACAAGACAAGCTCGCGTCTCCCATCGTACATGGCGTAATCGAGGGCAGTGTCGCCGTCAGTATCATACTTGGCGATGTCGGCACCGTGTTTCAGCAGCAGATCCAGCGCACCCCGCGAGCCACTCGCCGCCGCCTGAAGGATGGGGGTTGCCGACCCGGTGGCTTCCCTTTCGACATCCGCACCATGTTCCAGAAGACGCGACATAATCTCTGTATTACCCAGATTCGAGGATAAATGCAGTGCGGTCCACCCATCTGCCTCGCTATGATCGACCTCCGCCCCATGCTCCAGCAGCCGTTGCACAATCCTGGGATGACCGGGGTACATGCTAGCTGCGATTAAAGACGTAAACCCCGTGGTGGTCTCACCCTCAATATCTGCACCATGGGACAGCAATTCTGCGACCATCTCCTCCTTCCCCAACGCCGCCGCGCAGTAAAGCGGTCCTCGCCCTTCCGAGTCGGCGATGTTTGGGTCTGCGCCCCGAGAGAGCAGAAATGAAAGCATATCGCCATGGCTACGCTCCGCCGCCATGAGTAACGCTGTACCTCGATCTTCTGTTTTGGAATTTATGTCTACACCGGCATCAAGTAGAATCCGTGCACTTTCCATGTTTCCGTGCAGGGCTGCCAAGTGTAGCGGCGTCAGGCCCTGCGAGTCTCCAACAGTAGGATCAACACCTCGTTCGAGGCAAATCTGCAGAATCCCTGGCTGCCATGTCCCAAGATGCACCGGGCGCCTTCCGAATCCTTGCGCGATCACTTCAGTGTCTGCGCCACGGTCAATCAGAAGCTGGAAGACCTCGCAGTCCCCGGCCCACGCGGCTGCACAGATTGCATAGGAAAATGCCCCAGCCTCTACGGAAAGATTGGCACCATTCTCGACGAGATACCGTGCTGTTCGAGTGTGACCTTTCACGATGGCGGCTTGCAGGAGAGTCCCATATACCCCTCCTACGACGTTGAGATCCACGCCGTCCGCATGCAGGAGTTTCACCACGTCAAGGAGGCCGAGGAGGCAGGCGTAATATATCGGGTTTGTTGCCGTCTTGATTGCCGTGCTATCGTGCACTTCTTGTTTTGCTTCGACCTGTTCCTTGCGGTTCCCTGTTGCTTCTTTCGCCGCTTCACTCGTTTGAGCCCCGCCGCTGCTTTCTTCGGCGCCTTGTCCGTCTCCCTCCTCGACTTCAAAAGCCCTGGACCACAGGACCCAGTTGAACGTCTCCGGGTTGAGCAGCTTGCGCGCGCAGGGCATGAGATCCGGCGAGATGCCATCGTCTGCCAAAGCATGGTGATACCAGGTGCGCGCAGCGTAGCGAAAGAAGGGGTATGTTTTCATCTCTCTTTTTGTCAACACCTCCTCGTTCCCAAACACGTCATAACATAAATACTGCAGGCAGAGTCGCGCCAGTAGGTCATTTTCCGTCCTTTTATCAGGAAAGCAGATATCCTGTGCTGGGGATGTACCACTGGCGTTCGGTCGGAGGAGGTATTCCTTGACGGAATAATGGACAAAATGTACTGTGTAAGCGGACAATGGTTCGTTCTCGCTTCGGTTCCGTAAGGAAATCATAGAGCCCAAGGGCTGGCGCAGGGTCTCGTTGACGTAGTCTTCATCTACGAAATCGACCTTCCAGTTGTCCGGCAGCTCATCCTCGGGGTACGCCTCGTCCTCATCCTTGTCCATGTCGCCGCTCAGTATGAGAGCTTCGACCAGTTCATGCACTGTCAGCGGGCGCGCGGCAAACAAGACCCAGCGGAGAATGCTGATCGCTCGATCCCTTTCGTCCGGATCCAGCGAGTAGATATGGCGCAGGTCTCGTTCGTAGGCCTGTTCGAGGCCCGTCGGCATCTGCGAGACAACCGCGTCCAGCTTCTTCGCGTTGATGCCGGGCTTGAGCTTCTGCGAAAGCAGATGGACCCAGAGAAACATGCCCTCGGCCTTGTGTGCGGCTTTCTCGGCCAGTTGGGAGCGCACCTCGTCGGGCTTTTTGTGAAGTTTGAAGTCAACCACATGGCGCGACACGCTCTGGATGTCTGTTCTTGTGTCGCTTTCTGTGATACCGTAGTGTAGGATCTCAGCGGCGGCAACCTTGGATCGAAATATTTCGGTGCGAATCTCTGCTGTGTCGCGGCTGACCATCAAAACATCTGCCTTTGCGTTGCAGATCGCGTCGAGCAGCTCGCGCAAGAACTGGGAGCGGGCATCGTCAGTGTGGAAGCGCGAGGTGTTGTTTAGACTGGTGCACTCGTCGAATCCGTCAATGACGAAAGTACAGCCTTTGATTTGAGAGCAGAGGGCACTGAACACTCTCCACTGCTCGGTCCTGCTGATCGCACGTTGATCGTCAATGTTAATCACTTCACTGGCCACTTTGACGGCGGCCTCGTCCTGCTCGATCAGCTGCGCAATCCACGAAGTGAGGATTGCAAGGGGCTCTCGCTTTGCCTCGTTTTCGGAAACGCAGAAGAAATACGCGGTGGTAGTCGGTCGCTCCTGCCGCAGATGCTCAACCACACTTGCGGCAAGCACCGTCTTCCCAAAGCCTGGAGGCCCGTAAATCCACAGAAACTGAGACTTGGTGCCTGTTGCCATCCAATTCTTGAACACATCTCTCTCGAAGATCCAGCTCGCCGTTCCGGACTGGCGCAATGAAAGCGATCCATCGTAGTTGTCGTTTGTATACGTCGCCCCCAGACGCTCGAGCAGCCGCCGCCGAGTGCTCGCCAGGGCCGTCTTTGCCTGCGCGATACTCTCCTCCAGGTTGAGGAGCGACCTGCGGATTGAGAATAGTCTGTTTGCCTGGTTTTCCGCCTGCACCAGAGTCACCAGCCGGTGCGCGGCATCGTCCTCCGCTGCAATCCGCTCCAGCCACTGCTCCGCCACCGACTGGGGGTTCAAGGCTTTGATCATCCTCTTCCCCGTCGAAGACGCGTAGTATCTCCTTGTCTCTGCGAGATAACCCAGCACAGTCGCGTAGAGTTTCACGAGCCCGTTCTCCAGCTGTGTCTTGAGGTTCGATCGTCCGATCAGCTCTGCCTTCTCAACCTCGGCGTATCGCGCAATAATTCCAGAGACGACCTCGACGCCTTCGATCGAGCCACTGTATCTCTCGACATCGCTCACTGCCATTTGAAGAAAGAAGCGCACAGCAGCCCACGGCAGCCCAACATGGACGGGATCGATCCCGGCCGCGATATCGCCGATCTCTTTGAATTTCGAGACCCATGTCGCGATTTTCTCAAAAACATCTCGAACGGCAACCTCTTCCCCATTGCGTTTGCGGAATCGCCACTGCTTCGTCTTTGCCTGCTGCACCTGCGTCTCGATGTCGCCAAGAATGCGCGCGGGGCCGCCAGCCTCCTCGAACTCGAGATGTGTGCGGTCCTCTTTGGAAATAACACTGGCTGCTTCTTCCCAGAGGTTTCTCCGCCGTCTGTTTCTCGTGAGAAACGGCGTCTCTTTGAACGCTGAATAAGCCCTTACTTACCTGATCTTGTTTCGCTTCCTCGTGGCCAGGACTTTGGTGGCAGCAATACGAGCGAATGCCCCTCCAACGCCCTGTGCGGGGCTGTCGGCGCCCATTTCGTGTGACCTTCTTGTGCACCTGTACCAGGGTTTCCTTTTTTTTTGGCTCACCAAGTCAACAATAAGACTTCAATGGAGCACTCTAGCGACATCGCTTTATCTAAGGAACCAGGCTTGAGCAGGCTAAGGAGGCAGATTGTCTCCAGCGCCTGGCGCGGGCCCTGGGCTTCGTGTTTGAAAAATGGATTTAACTTGATTTTCACTAGCTGCAGAAATACATACAGGATGGTCTTACCCATCAGGGTTGTGATTACTATTGCCAGATTTGGCCTGACATGGCGCTGCTTTTTGCTCAGGGACTGGCGCCGGGATGTGGGGTGAGCACCTAGGTACATGCACAGAGTGCTCAGGGAATACTCCTGGTTAAGTCTAGGAGTAACTAGGACAAAGCTATATAATCCCTAAGTAGACTTGTTGGACCCGACCCATAAATCCGCCCCGAACCCAACCCAACCCGCCAAGAAANNCCGTCAACCCATGGACTAATCCACGGGTTGCCAAGACATAAATTACTGTATTATGATTACATACACATACTAATAATATATAAATTACTGTATTCAATACTGTAATTTATTTAGGGGTGTAGATCATTGCTTAATTAAGTAAGGATCTACATTCTTAGGTTAAATGGGGGCCATGGGCGGTTTAGAAAAATATTTTTTAACCCGCGGGTGGGTTGCAATAAGCCAAAACCCGACCCAAACCCGCGGGTTAACAAGTCTAGACCATGGAATAAATTCGCGGAATCAGGATCCTGTTTATGGTCCTCCATCCTATGGACGCCATGTGTAACAAACTTCCCCTTTATATCATCCATGTATCTGTGGCTTGAAGCTCATGCGGCGGCTGATAAGACGCACGGTACATTTTATATTGTCTGATGAGACATAATAGAATATCTGCGTGGCCAAAATCTTTGTTTGTTAACTGCACCTGTCGCACGGGGATCAAGAGTAAATTCGTCGTTCACTAGCAATCTAATCAAGTGCTAAACCAACAGGATAACATGCAGGTTTCTGCGAACGCAGACCATGCGGTACATAGGGGGCGGTAGTAACAATAGCTAGAACTTTCATGATGGAATGCTTGACGACGTATTGGGATGGGGACTGTTGAGAACATGTCACTGAGCTTATCCTTCAGGCAAAAATGCACCACAATGACCAGAGAACGGACAGTACTCCAATATACAGAAGACAAATCGTTTAAGAAAGACTGGAACAGCATTTCGATGTAGGTGATTCAGGAGACACCTGTAGGATTAATTTGGCGAGTGCATGCTGCGAAGCGAGTCGAGAAGGGTGCTCTTCAGCAAGGGTTCTTTTCCGGACTGTGACCACATGCTCTAGAAGATCCACTGCCTGCTTGATCTGTCCGTTGGCCTGGTATGCACGCGCAACTTTCGAGCCTGACAGATATCAGGCAGCGAGGATTGATGCCTGGAGTCTAGGGCGTCGAGATGCTTACGTGATCCGTCTGGAGTGATGGACAACAAATGCTCCGCAGTTCCTCGTCTTTTCATCTCACCATCCTTTGATTACTGAGCGGAGTCATCGCAAATTCACCTCGAAATGACGACTCCGACATTTATAGTGAACATGCTGTCCACAGGTCCAGCCGGCAGCTCAAAACGGCGCAGCCAGGTCACTCGAGCCTGCAACTGGTGCCGCGTGCACCGCCTGAAGTGCGACTTGGAGTACCCCTGCGCCAACTGTCAGAAGAGAGGCGGATAATGCAACCAAGATCGGTTGAATCGCTCTGTTACGCTTCCGCAGGCTTATCAGGCGATTAAGAGGCTTAAAGCGCGGGTTAGCGAGCTCGAGCTTGAATTGCAGAGAGAGCGGCAACGTAGCTCTTCTTGTCGGCAGCTGCACACGCCAGCGACACCGGGAGAGAGTCCCAGGCATACCGCGTATGATGACCCTGGAAATGTGCCTCGGACTAAGTTATGGGAAGGTATTCATATCAGCATGGCTTGTTCCCCGAATAAAACCTGGTATGGAGCGTCGTCGCTCTTCTTTTTTATTAGCAATATTAACAAGTTCTTGACTACTACTCTTAAAGAGACGCACTCAGCTCGAAGAATAATGCCTAAGTCTGCAAGCACAATCCTTGATGGCCTGGCTGAAGTAATAAATAACGACCACCCCGGCCAAGCGATGCCGCCAAGTAATCCCATTCACACTGTAGAATCGCTTACTTTAACGCAGGAGGAGTACTTTATAAATCTCTTCTAGGAATTATATTACCCGTCATTTCTAATCCTTAATAAAGCAGAGTTCAAGCAACACTACCAGTCCCTGTGGATACCCAGCGAGATTTCGAATCATAGATGCATCTGGAGATACGAGTGATTGCTCAGCAGAACTCCGAGATGGAGTCTATAAATCTGATGGAGTCTACCCTCGTTTGGAGGAGAATCAACAACAACAACCTCAATCTTGATCGATAAACACCATCGAAGAACATCAACAAAAGGAAAAATGCCCTCTTTTACTGTCTTCAAAGGCCACGAGTCCGGCAATCTGGTCAAGACCACCACTACCAAGCCCGATGAGCTTACCGAAGACTATGTCCTCTTGCGAGTAACCGCCTCCGGCCTTTGCGGCACAGACCTGCACTTTGTACGTACCTCACTGTCTTATTTCCACTTACCAAACTAACAAAGCCAGCGCCACACGGATATGGTTCTTGGCCACGAGGGCATCGGGGTCGTCGAAGCTGTCGGCGGCGAACGCCCGGCATCTAAAAAAGGGCGACCGCATTGGTCGGGGATACGAGGTCGATAGTTGTGGTCACTGCGTCGAGTGTCTGCAGGGATCCGAGACCTTTTGCGCCAAACGCCAAATGTACTCCGAGACGAACTTTGACCAGGGCAGCTTCGCCTCCCATGCCATCTGGCGCGAGTCATGGCTCCATAGAATCCCAGATGCACTTAGCGATGTTGCTGCCGCGCCTCTCCAATGTGGGGTTGGTTAAGCCTACAGAAACTGTTGGTATTCTCAGAGTGGGCGGACTTGGGCATCTAGCCATCCAATTCGCAGCTAAGATGGGCTGCCGAGTCGTCGTGCTCTCCGGGTCAGACCGCAAGCGGGAAGAAGCATTCAAACTGGGAGCCCACGAATTTGTGGCTACAAGAGACGCAAAAGAGCTCTCTGTCTCTGCCCAAATTGACCGATTGCTCGTGACCGCGGCTGTACCCCCAGACTGGAGCCTACTGGTCCCGATACTGGCACCCCGAGCAGCCATTTACCCACTTACTGTAAATATAGGCAACTTTTCCATCCCTTACATGGCGCTGACCAGTCGGGGGATTCATATTGTGGGCTCCCAGGTTCCTGGGCGAGCTATACACAAACAGATGCTGGAGATTGCGGCCCTCCATCATGTTGAGCCGATTACTGAAACATTCCCGATGAAGGAGGAGAAGATCACAGAGGCGATGGACAAGCTGGATCGTGGGGAGATGTACTATCGAGCTGTACTGATTCCACAGTGATTAATGTCGCTGCTTTGGATGATCTTGTAAAGATAACAATTACGATGTGATGGAGTTTAGACACTAGCGACTAATACAGCAATTTGACACTTTAGGCTATCAAGCACACGCGCAACATTCCCTCATATTCCTCTCGATTTCAGAGTAAAGTAAACAAAGCTAACCAGCATTACACGAAGGCGATCCCCCGTAACAAGGCACACAAAAGTCAACCGCAAAGACCTTATCCAAGTTCGGCGGCAGATACGTCTCGCCCACCACCGGCGTATCCCCATCGCCGGCCGTCATATTCGAGACCCGCGCCCAACACGGCGTGCGCCAGCTCACCTGGTCCGAAATCCCCTCGGTATTTGCAAAGAACACCGGAAGCGCGTAGAAACAATCGGGTTTCTCATCGTCGCCGAAGAGCTTATACACATCGCTGGAGATCGCGCCGCCGTAGTCCTTTGTCGCGGACTGGCACGACTCGGAGATGCGGTACAGGTCTTCAAGCGAGATGCTGTATTTCTCCTCGATGAGCTTGAGCGTCGCGGACTCGACGGGCTTGGAGAAGTCGCTGCGCTTCGGAACAGCCGCGCTGTCGCCGTCGCCTGGATACTCCAGCGTGTAGCAGGTACCATCGATAACCTTACCCCCCGTCTGATCCGAGCATTCATCCGCATCAAACCCATCCTTCACAATATAGTAGTTCGCAAGCGAAAGCGTCGACGCGGCAAGACTCTTCATCATATTCTCGCCGAGCGCCGCCTGGATATTCCCCACCTCATCGCCGCGCAACTTGGCCAGCCACCGGCCATCGAAGAAGTTCGAGATCTGGAACTCCCAGTCCCCATCCTTTAGATCCGACGGGAACTGATCGAGATCGCCGTCGCCGAACACCGCAACCAGCGTCTTGCCCGCACCCGTATACCCAGCACTCCAGATAATCGCCAGCTGCGCGTACAGCGCGCGCTCGAGATCGTTCTCATCCGGCGGCTCTTCATCCTTCACAGCCGCCGCGACAATACTCCACATCCCGCCAAAGGCCGCGAGGGCCGCGCCCGCCCCGGGGCTAGCTGGGTTTCCGACGTGTCCGCTCGCCGCGGAGCCTGCGAGACCGAGGGCGCCGGCAAAGATGCCGAAAACGGTTTCCATGGAGGTTGTGTCGGGGACTTTGATGGGGAAATCCGAGACGAGGGAGCCGATGTTCAGGGTGGAGTTTATGGTTGAGGCCTCGAACATGGCGCCGTATTGCACGATGTGCTGGAAGAAGTTTGCGGCAGCGTAGCGGGCCCAGTACAGCGAGGGGGATTCCATTTCTTCGCAGGTGGAGGGGATTGGGAAGTCGCATTGGCCCGCGGGGTACACGTCGCAGGTTACAACTTGTGTGTCGCCAAAGAGTTCCTGTGCCCAGTTTGCTAGAGAGATGTGTTAGTTCCGGTTCGAAAACAAGAGGGGCGAGGGTGGATCGTACATGTGCTTCCTCCGCGAACTTCTTTGAAGAAGTAGTCAAAGTACGCCGAGACGTTGCGCTGGCTACTCGCATCCGCTTCAGTGATTTCGTCAAAGTCCGGCTCGGAGCAAAACTCCTCAATGTCCATGTCCTCTGGGAGAGGGAGGAAAATCCCCGGCGACGGCACAATCCCCGGATTGAATTTCTGCAAGTCAATTGACCACTCGACCGACCCGCCCATATTCATGCCCCTGTACTTGTCCAAGCGGCGATTGCGCGTCTCATCCGTCATATACGCCGCCCACTGATTGCTATCATAGACGAGGATATCCGAGTCACTATCGGAGTCATACGAATGCACCGCATTTCCATTCAGATCGAGAATCTCATTAATCTCCGCGTTAGCAAGATACCCCGAGGTCTTGGTGCACCGGCCCTGCGCCGCGCCATTGCCTGTAAACGTACACGTCGGCCCCGTGCACCCGGGCACGCTCATCTCAAACGCGCGCCCGTAGCTGCTCACCCCAACAAGGATATTGCGCGTCTGTACAAGCGCCTTGGTGATCATCGCGAGCGCGTACTGTGTCTCCGTTGAGTTGACGTGCGAGCGCAGGCAGTTGCCGTCAGGGCAGCCAAGGGGCGGGTCATTGCTCTCGTAGTCCCACTGTCCGCGCAGGTCGTAGGTCATGTACACGATGTAGTCGACTAGGGCGCCGATTTCGCTGATCGGGAATGCCTTGAGGTACCAGAAGGAGGCGGGGGCGGCGATGGAGAGGCTCTTGCCGTCGGGAAGGTATTCACGGACGAGTTTGAGGAACTCGAGGTATCGCTCGCCTTCTTCTTCTTCGCCGACAGGGATATCAGGCAGGTCTGGGGCGCCGGGGTATTCCCAGTCAAAGTCAACGCCATCGAGGCCATGCTCGTTGACAAAGTCAACAACATTGCGCGCAAACGTCTCACGATTCTCCTCCTTGACGCCATCCCGAAAGATATGATACGTCTCTGGCAAGGTACTAAAATCCCAGCCGCCAAACGAAATGACCCTCTTGACCGCGGTCATGCGCTTAAAGTACGCAAACTGCTCCTCCTCACCCTCCATAAGCCCAATCGAGAAATCGTCCGCGATATTCCCAAACGCATACTGAATATGTGTGTAGTCGTTCGTGCGGATCGAGTACGCATTCATCGTCAGACACTCGCGGTTCAGATTACTCGCGAGGAAGTAGCCCACCTTTGCAAACTCATCCGGCGGGATATCGTCGTTCACGACGCTCATTCCGCAGTTGCTAACGCACAGTGTTGTGCCCGGGTTCCCCGTCGCAGACTCCTTGCGCTCGCAGAACTCCGGATTGATCCCACACCACCCCCACAGGTTACAGCACGCGTTCAGCGGACACTGGTTCAGCAGCACCCACTCGGACGGGGTGCTATCGTCCGGCTGTTCTGTGCCAGGCATCTGCGGCCCACAGATCGCATCTGTAATTGGCGCAGGGAAGGGCGGCGTCCCCGAGCTCAGACAGATATTCAGCCCCGCCTGGAGATCGCCGCAGCCGAGCCACCCCCACGTGTCTTCATTGAAAGATTCGATCTCGTCAATGGTCAGACTGTGCGACGCCGCGAGCGTGGAGCAGTACTCGCCCGTGTTTACGCGGTGCGTGTAGCACGTCCCGTTCTCGTATGGGTCCGGTGAGAAATCGGGCAGGTCTCCCTCTGTGCAGCAGACGGGTTGGCCCTCGGCGAGGGTGGAGCAGAGGTTCGGGATGTTGTTGTATTTCTCAAAGTCGGAGCCGGAGATCCCGCAGCGCTCGGCGAGGCTGGGACAATCGTCGCCCAGTATGGTGTTGATGGTTTTGCAGGTTGCGGCGCGGGGCTGGAGGAGGGAGGGGAGGAGCGACGTGCGACGGCGGAGGCTGGATATTGCGAGGGTTGATGGCGAGGCGGAGATGGTGATGTCGGAGACGGAGTTCGACTCGTCGTAGTCACCGGGGCAGTCGCCGTCTCTCCATCCTCGAAGTGTCTGCTGGATGGCGTGCAGGTCACCGTTCGTCGAGAGAACGATGCCAAGTGTGTCTTCGCCTCGAGAACCGCAGTGCTGGACGACGGTCAAGGCACCGCTACTTTCTGCACTCTCATCCAGCAACACCTTCACAATGGCATCTACCGCACCGGACCTTTCATATCGCGGTCCAACATACAGACCTGCGACGACATCACCAAAGCGGCCCAGAATATGGAACTGGTCGTCCGGCGAGGAATCAGCAAGCCAAGCGCGTATGTTCTCCACGAGGGTTGAGATAGACTCCTCATTCCGGGTGGCTCGAGTGGCAACGTCCCAGGAGGCAAGCTGTAGCGGTAGCTTAACTTCCTCGTACTCGATTGAGGAGTGTGCGCGTCGCGTAACCTGGGCACTAGAGTCATCTCCACCGGGCCGACAAGCCAAGAACGTCCACGACGCGTCCGTGGCGTTGAGCGGATTGTAGAGAGAAAAATCGAGGAGCATGGGCTCAGTGCAAGCAGAGAGATGGCCTATGTTGTGGTACGCGCTCCAGTGGAGGGGGCTAGTGCTCGAGCTGCAGGGACCAGGGCAGGAATCGATCTTCCTGCGTTGAGCTGCACCCGGCGTGCTGAGCAGCGCGCCAACCACGATGGCTACCACGCTCTTGAGTGGCTTGCGCATGTTTTTGGATCGCAAAATCAACGGAAAGCCTGAAATGATGAATATCAATACGAAAAACAAATCAAGATATAATCGTTGTGTAGGGATGTTTCTTCTCAAATCAAACCTCACGGCCACCCATCCTATTTATATACTAAATTTCTAAACCTATACCAGGACCTCGAGGCAAGGTACACACATTCCAGCCCCAGAAGCGACTCAGCCCCACCCGAACCTCCGAACCTCCGCGCCCGCAACCTTCAGCTGCACATTGAAGCTCTCCGAGCGATGTAACTCAATTGTACGCCCTTAGACTCACTGATTGGCCATACCATATATTTCCCCTGCATCCTGGCACTCAGCTCAGGGGCGGGATTGATAACCCTGTACTCTATGTAGGTCGATGCGACGACGCGGTCGGGGGAGCTGAAGATGTTTCATCGCCCATGTTAGGGCTGTGTGGAGGCTCTCTTCCCGAGATGCGAATATTACCTACCTATTGGAACAATTTTCCAGGGCCTCAGGATAGCCAGCCTCCACGTACTGCTGTTCATTGTTTGCGCGTCCTCGGCTTCTGCGACATTCAACCCGCAGCAAGCAAAGCATACAACAAACGGCCTGCGCCCAACCCCCAAAACCAATTTCCGATCGGCCGACATCTATCTGCAATACCCAGCCCAAAGACACTTGCGCCTGCGCATCATCCCATACTAAATATCTGCAGTTGTTCTACCCCCAGGATCTCCCCTCGCCAAGCACCCTGACAAGGCGTAGCGCTTACGCGCCAAGTCCGCTAGGTCGCAGCTTCGAGGGAGCAAACTCAGGAAAGGGCGTGGAGTCTGTGACGACGATCGACTGATCATGAGGGCCGCCTTACGGGGCACCGTACGATGTTACTGGCTCAGCCGGGGGAAGCCTGGTAGTAGTGGAAGGTGTGTGTGTAACCCTACAGGGCTCAGCGCAGGACCCGTGGTGGGACGGGATCTTGCCACTATAACTACGCTACGATATACATCAGAGCTGAAGAGGGTTTGCTGCAGGCGGCGTATTTGGCCATATGTGGTAAGGCTTGCGCTAGCAGACAGGGGTACTTTAAGGCAGACCACGGTTCAGAGCTCAACAGTCTAGATAGTAGATAAGTAAGTAGCAAAATATATGCATGCAATCAATTATGCGAATGATTCACGCGAATGCAACATGGACTTGCGTTCCGTCCACAGGCTTGCCTGTTACTTCCATGATCTGCTGGTAATTAGCTGATGCACCAATAAACCGCTGGAGATGAGGTATAAAGGACAGAAGAGACGTATAGTGAGACTCACATTGAACAACTCCTCTTCAACCACATACTGCCCAAACTCGTCTATCACACGCTGCCCAGCGCTATCTCGCGCAACGGCCCCAAGCCCAACCTTCACAAAACCAAACCTCCGCATCGTACACGCAAGAACAACCCTCGCCTCTATATTCGCCAACTCCTGCCCAATACAGTTGCGCGGACCGCGCTCGAATGGCCGCCATGCCGAGGCTGGAATAGAACCAGCATCATCACCGGGTTCCTTGGAGTTTATATTCTCCAGCCACCTCTCCGGCACAAATGCGTCCTTTGACGGCCCGTACACATTCTCATCACGCTGGATGATCGTCTCGCAATTATGCAAGATCATCCCGTCAAGACAGAGAGTCCGTCCGTCGGGAAGGGTCACGTTGAACCCTGTACCTTGCGGGACGAACCTCCCTGTACCCGCGGGAGGATGCAGGCGGAGTGTTTCTTTCACTATCGCAGCTATATAGACCATCCTCGAGAGCAAAACCTCAGCGCGAGGTGAGCGGAGCAGGGCACAAATAACGTCTGGCGAAGCGTCGACACTCAAGACATCATCTAGCTCGCGACGCGCCGCCGCAAGCGCATGCGAGTCCGACTAAGTTCGTAGAATGCCCACTGCAGGAGACTACTTGTCGTATCATGACCAGCAAAGAGAAATGTCTTGAGCTGGTCGCAGGTTTGCGAGAGGAAGTCTTCTGAAAGTTCCTCTCCATCCTGGTCGATTCCTTCAAAGCTCAGCGCAAGCACGCTGCGGGATCTTGCAGCAGCTGTTCTCTTCTTCGATTCCCTCCATTCGCGATATTTCTCCCTCACGCGCTGCTGGAGCAGGAGATCCAATCTTCTCGACAACCTCCATCGCTGCGCCTTCGTTCCGAGCTTGAACTGGTCCCACTATGCGCTTCCACTAGTGCGGTAAAGCGCGACGAGCCGTCGGAAAACAGTGACAATTTCACTCTGCACTCCGGGGCCGCACTGCGCGCGCAGGTCCTTGTCCATCGTCACCATACCTAACCCGCACAGTCCCTGTCAGCGGTAATTCCCAATCAAGTCGCATGAGCAACAAAAAAAAAACACAGGTCTAACAGCGCACCAATAATATCAAACGTAAGATTAATGCACAGCTCATCGAGCTTAACCACCCTCTCCGACGCCGCATGCCCATCAAGAATATCCACAAACCGCCGTACACGATCCATTATCCCGGGAAGAAGCGAGACGAGATGCTGCGGCGCGAAGCCCGGATTGAACCGCTTGCGGAGGGCTTTCCAGTCGTCTCCCTGGTGAACAAAATATAGCCCCATCAGCACTCATACCTTGCATTATGCACCTCTGGGCTTGACAGCACAGATACCGAAGTGGGGGAATCAGTGCCCACCTGCGCAGATATAATACTCTGCCTCCCAATCAGGGGCGTGAAATTATCCAACACATCGCCTTTGGGTAGACTATATGGGAACGTCTTGGACGCGCGCGAGATTTTCTCGGCGATTTCGTGGGAGCAGATGACGCAGATGGAGTACAGGACTGCGCAGGTCGACGATAAATAAGGGGGCATTGTGGAGTTTGTGGTGGATTTCGAGGAATACTTGGTCTAGGATTATCGTTACTACTATTAAAAATGGCGTTTGTGGATGGGCGGGAGGACGGGGCACCGATATGTCTTCGTCTATCGCCTTATCCCATCACCGCATCGAGGGCTTTCATGTGGCCCCAGATCAGCGAGGGAGGGAGCTGTGGGAAGCTTGCATATTGCTTCAGCCGGAAGTGGCGGGTGCGTTGGAAGAGGTAGAGGGCTAGGAGAGGGGTAGAGGTTGTGAGAGTAATCCAGAGGAGCATTGTCCACCATCCTGAAATCCGAAGTTGGCTGGTTCTTGATTCCGCTGAGGTTGGATGTGCAAATGTCTGTTCATAGTTCCGATTGTTGGTAGCAGCACATGCGAAAAGGGTACGCACGTCAGCTTCTCTCCCAACAATAGCACTGATAATTCCCATGATGCGATTAAGACCAATGGCAATACCGTTTCCTGTACCACGATGGGCAGATGGGAGGACCTAGGAATATTAGCATACATCCAAACCAATTACCAGAATATCTACCTCCGGTGTATACGCATAAAGGGTGCCGTAGTAAATGTTCAGGCAAAAGTTCATCGTGCAAGTGAATGCAACATTCTAAGCGGCAGTGCGAACAGCCGTATATGAGAAGTAATCATGGCCCCGATAATCATCGTTCCCCTGCGTCCCCAAAACCAACGCGAGCGGCACATGAAGCCAGCGAGGATGGGCCCAATTATACCGCACATGTTTGTGATGGTATAGTTGTGCTATGTGATGTAGGGACTATCCTCGCCAAACTCTGCACCGCGCGAGGCAAGGTACTAAGGGAGAAAGACATTGAAGAGAGAATATGCAAGACTAATAAGGAGCCAAGAGAACCAGACCAGAGTTGTTAATAACCCCATTTTTCGCGTGGTATACAGCCCTCGGAGGTGGAATCTGAGCTCGCCAAAGGAGATAATCTTCCATAACTTCTTGGTACCAGCGGAGCTGCGAGTGCATGTCACGCCACAGGCTGTCAGTCACTCAGGGGTACGGTTGCAAGGATGGTTATGTTTCCATGCAATATTCTGCAAGACAGAGATAACTTTCTCGTCCTTGCCCTCCGACACGAGAAACTTGGGTGCTTCGTCGAGGCGAACCATGGTCGCGCGGAGGATGGAGAGGACAAAGATAAATACGCCAGATGTGTACTAGACATAGCGCCAGTCCTGATTATTATCACGGGTGCAAGGAGCGGCATCGGCACAGGAGTAGTTGGGCATGAAGGTCCAGGTGAATAGTCCTGCGATTAATTGGCCGACACCTAGTAGTGGTCAGTATGCGAGAAATTGGCAGGAGAGGAGGATGTTATATACCCCACCAAGCTGCCATCAGCGTTACCAACCATGAATGCGTGCTGGGGAGGTACTCCAAAAAGACAGCTATGTCCAAGACAAGTTTGCCTCCCACTCCAAATATGCTAAGGCAGGTAAACAAACTGAGAATGATCTAGTTCAGCGACGCGCCAGCGACGATTGTGAAGACAGAGGAGATAAAGAGCGAAATGTTAGTTAAAGGCAAAGCGATGACTAATCACGTCTGCAGAAAACCCCTAAAAGAGCGCGCTGACCAGCATACCCACGAACACAGCGATGGTGAGTCCTGTATCAATCGAAGCTTGGCCGGAACTCGAGGACGGCTTGCGTAGAAACGATCGACTGCAGCAGAAGAATAAGCGAGTCAACAGCGTAGCCAAAGCCATTGAGGCAGAAAAGCTTCCACTGGTGCGCAGTGAAACCGATCTCGTCAATTGCCTGTAATTGAAAAGAAAATTAGCATCCAAAAAGTATGCAAGTCGCGACTCTCGCGAAGATGTACCAGGCCGATTGAACGCTTAATCCTGCCACCATGCACGCACGTCATTGACCAAGGCCATTTTCGCAGTCAAGAACGCGTCCAAATCCTCCCCACCGAGCAGATCACTGTCCCCAACGTAGACTGATCGATTTTCCAAGACGGAAGGCGCATCCTTGTTCTTGTCTTGCCCCTCCGCAGCGCGAATGGCGGCTACGCTTTCAACATCCATGGCGAAAACGAAAAAAAAAAAAAAAA
>JOMC01000118.1:0-26595 GCA_000812125.1 Aspergillus ustus
ACAACTTGCGGCCAAAATCCAGTAGATAAGCCTGGGTTCAACTTGACCGGGTGCGTCCCGGGACTAGAAGACGGTCTCGCGGCCACGTTGGGCAAGCAGGACGATGGTGCTGGAATGTCAGTTCTGGTTGTGATCGAGGACTGCTCGTTTGTGGAGCTCGGTGTATCGATCCCCTGAGGCGGACTCCCACTCAAGCCCGGGTTTGTCCACAGTCTATAGCACATGAAAGGCCTGGCGTTATGACAGTTGGTTGTTCCATTGCTCACAAAGAAGCTGGACTTGAAGAGCATGCAAAACTGATCAAGCATCATCGCGGTGCCATCTGCTGGCTGCAGCAAGGCCGTATCTGTGACATCCGACAAGTCCAATTGTTGTTGCCCCCCAAGGGGATACACTAGCTGAAAGCTCTGGGAGACACACGGAAGCGATATGTTTCTGCCGACAGCATCCTCATCTAAAGTCGTTGTCGTGCATATCCCTTGGCAGTTCGGCTCGGTCCACGTAGTGATAGCATTGACCTGGGGGACTCCCTGGACGCCATAACAAGTCTCTGCCATGATAATTATCAGATATAAGAAATAGGATGTGATGAAGAAATATCGGTCCATCTTCGTTAAAATGGTTGTGGTCGATCGGGGGATCTAGCACGGTGAAATGCGTTGTGAGCAAGGGGGGAACATCTACGCCTGATGTACAGAGTCAAAACCAGTATCACCCCCCAAATATTTTTTCTTTATTCTCTGAAACTCTAATTTTATACAGACATAGTAAAGTGCCATACTGTAGCAGAGGCCTGGCAAATATGTCCTTGAGTTTTCTTGTGTTAAATCTAGTGTCCACTTAATCAAAGCAAAAGAAGACTCTGGAGGGGTGACACTGGGTTTGACTTCCTTTTATTTAGCGAGCGAACTTAGATACCGGAACCTGTAGATGCCAACCAGAATGAAGCTAAAGCAATGGAAGTGTCCCTGACAATCCCTGTTCCTGGGCCGTGTAGCATTTCAAGCACATACGCTCGATGAGAAAGCTGAAGATTAGAAGCCTCGTTTGTGTGGTGTATTCCGCTGGAGGTGGAAAGGTAATAGGTACCTGTCCACGACCTTTGCAAGTCATGAAAATTAGGCGTACAGTACATGCAGCCGCCATGAAACATGATGCGCCTTTGAGTCCACCACGCCTTCACCAGATAGATCTACGGTGCGGCAGGGCAAGAAGCTACTCCCTTGCTGTTTCCGCCCGCCGCGCAGTGTAAGGCCCGACGGTGACCACGCGAACCCTCCGTCGAGCCTTAACGGGAACCGCGCGGAGCTTCCTTCCACTCAAGCGTCGGGCACACGACGCACAGTCATCCCATCTCCGTGTGTGTCCGGAGAATCCGTAGATCGCAGTGAATCCTTGCTGCTTCATGAACCAGCGTACAGGCTGCGGAAAGCCGCCGACCGAATACAGCCGCCCGTCCCCGGACCGGATCGACAACGATACCACATCATGTAGTCGATGCACGGAGAATCGAATCGGCACACAGTACCGGCCGCAATTGGGGCACACCGACCCATCAACCACGTCGCGACGGAGACGCTGTCCATTGAGTACGAACTGCTTCCGGGACGGCTCGACGCGTTGAATCCCCGCGACGAAAGCCGGACCAGGGACTCGACATCGAAGGGATCCCGTGCATCGGAAAGAATCCAAGCCATCATCTTTCTCGGGGGCCGCCGCTAGTTCAAAAAACAGACTCTGCGCGAGCAGCCTCAGCAGCAAGTGGCGGCCTTGATCACCGAGCCCCTGCGCAACCGTCTGTCGAATCAGCTCGTCCATCTGGTCCGCGGCATCTAACGCCGGCGGCGGTCCGGGTAACGGTACATCGAGGCGGGAGAAGGGGTCGCGATCCCCAGGGCAGGTCCGATGCACGAACGAAGACCAGGACGCCCGCCCATCCATGCTACTCATGAGGGTGTCGAACAACGGCCAGAAGAAGTGCCGCCGATGTAGTATGTGGGCGGTCCGTCGAGGGCCCGCTCGCGGAGAGTGAGGCTGCTTGAAGCCCGTCCCAATCGATAATAGAATCCCGAGCGGTGGTTTCCACGGCCACATATATCGCAGCTCCTGGTGACAGAGGGCCGCCGGGTTGTTATGTGCCAAGCCCCCGTCCCAACAATCCCCCAGGGGTGCCAGGTAGAAGGGCTGAAAGTACCTGGCCGCGGTCAGCTACCGATCCGAAGCATCAGGTCGGGGCAGTTCTGGCCAGCCCGGCAAGGCTCTTACAGTGGAGCCGCGGACGTCGCCCGAGCACTGTAGTGGTCAGCAGGGTACGAGCATTGGCTTAAACGCGCACCCACCATTGCCACACCAAGGGCTCCATCTCCGGGGTCGGGACCGATAACGCTTGGTAAACTGTGAGGCCCTCTGTTAGTAAGCTTGATCAGATGGCGGCACGGGTAGGCTGAATACTGGGGGGAACTAACCCAGATCATCCGGCCGGCGGGTTGCTGGTTTGTAATTTGCCAGTAGCACAGCACCATCGGCCGTGGTCGTGGTCACCGCGATCTTGGTTCCCGAACCCCCTGGCCCAAAGAGGCGGCGACTGCATCCATAGTGTTCGCGGAAGAGGGACTCAACACGGACCGCATCGTACAGTCCTCGCCCGAATAGACAGCGCATCACCCGGCGCGGCCAAGCGAATCTGGACCCCTTTCCCTGCCGACTGAAAAACTGGAACAGTAGATGTCGGAAGGCATCCAGGCACTGGGCGATAGACTTCCTCATGGCGAAGATGTCCAGCACGACGTCACCCCCTACTGCAGGTCAGCCGGCCCCGGTGGTAGAGCAGTCACCGCCGACTAGATGGGGGGCCAGGCATGTCCAAGTGCAAACTTACCGGCGCTGGTTCCGAACGCAACATCGATCAGGTCCGGAAATGGGCAATCCGCTCCGAGGAGGTTCTGCAATTCCTGCAGGATCTGCAAGCTCACCACCACGCGGATGCCACCACCGTCCACGGCCAGTGCACGCACAGCTGCAGTTCGAGGGAGCAGCGCGACAGAAACTGCTCCACACTGCTGGCAGAGCGGGCACTGCGCCACGTGATACCCGCCTTCGGTCCGCGGTTGCGGTTCGCCACACCACTCCACACAGCCGTCACAGAGGGCATGGCCGCAGCCCAGAGCGTGCTGGGGGGAATTGTGGAGGCATCCCAGGCAGGTCTGGTTGCAGTAGATCGTCCTCAGCGGCCATCGGAGGTCCATGAGGTGGCGAGCGTGGCGTGCACGGGGACATTCTGATCGAACCACCGTCTCCGCATGCAGTTCGGCGAAGCGCGTTTCAATGGACCGGCAACGCCGAGGTACGGTGCCCGGGTCGGTACCCTCACGCAGCGCCCCGGCACACACCGGCCGGTATCGATGGCGAAACACGTCGTGGGGATGAAGGACTGCGCTATGGTTAGCCACCTGGGATGAAACACTCGCCAGTCCAGTGACCCACCGTGCGTCTGCGGCGGGTATGCCTCAATCAGCAAGCACGATGCAATGATAGAATCCTGGATTTCGTACGAAAGATATCTTCCTTGCTCGAGAAAGTGCCCCAGGTGGGAGGTCCATTCCTCAGGTCGCGACGGTGGCCGAGCAGCGCTGATAATGTCAAACGGCGACTGTCGGGTCCGCGCCGCATGTCGGGCAGCCTTGGACAAGATCGCCGGCAGGTGAGCCGCGGAAAATTGTAGCCCTCCCTCGCGGCGATCCCGGCAAGCCAGGTCCAAGGCCTTGCGGATCTCGTCCTTCAGGAGCCCAAAACGCGTCTCATCCGATACGTTGCTGGGCGACGAGACGTGGACCAGGTGCAGGCTTGCTGAAACCTCCGGAGCCCCCGGATGATAAAGCGTCGCCGCCGCGTGGGCGGGGTCTTCGAGCAGCTGATCCTCGAAGTTGGTCGCATCAGACTCTAGCACGATAATCATCCGCGGACGGAGCTGGGGCAGCGTCGAGTCTTGGCCTGCCAATGACCAACTCGCCAACAGAGCGCGGACCCCGGGAATCCCCCCCACGTCCGCCGCAAAAATGCAGGCGACGTGCGTCAAGGGAAGAAGGAACCGAGCCAGCAGGACATCTAGCACCTGCGTCCCAGCAGCCGTAGCCCAAGAGATTGGCATCCGCCCCCGAGAAGTCGTTCCATGGGCTTCGGGCCGCGCGGGCTCCTGGTGCGGGTCGCCATCCGCAAAGAGAACAGGGCGATCTGAGTACAACGTCTGGTTGTCGGTCTGCAAACTAAATCCGTTGGTTCTTTCGATGCGGTGATCCGAGAAGAGGTAGCGGAGCGCCCTATCCTTCCGCCCACGGCCTAGGAAGGTTACCAGCGCAGGAAACCGGTCATGAAGCGACCCAGCGCCGCGCATGAACTGGATGGGGACGTCTGGATCATACTGCAGGCTGCAGCCGACCTCCTCACGAATAACGCGTAACCAAGTTGACGACCGGACTGATCGCATGAGGTTGATCCCACAAAATGGTGGAAGGCATCAGGAACATGTGGTGAGGCTGGCAGGTTGGAATTTATCTTCCAGGGAACCTAAGAGAGTAGACCTAGGAACGTCATGTTCGCTATATGGCCTACGCCAAAGGTTACAGTCAGGGCGTTTCCATGATGCGTAGTGTGCCGCATCGGCCAACTAGCGATTTCGGGAAAGAGCCACGTGGGGACAGGTAGTGTATCTGGCTCTGCGCCAGTACCTGAGAGGCAAATTTGTAGCGTTGTTTCGCAGCAAAAGGAGACTATATCGACCGGGCGAGCCGTGGGCGCTCTTGGCGGAGCAGAGTTGGCCAGGTATAAAGGCCATCCAAGTCGCCCGGCCACCATACCATAAGATGCACTGCAATGCGACTAACTTCAAAGCCCCCGGGTCCATAGCCAGCTCGTCGCGATGCCTACACCTCTAGGATCCCCGGCAGCATCCATCGCATCGATAAACCCTTCTACCCCTGGTTCTCTCTCCGAGCCGGAGTCCGTATCACGGATCCAGGGGACGGGCTTGCCCGCACACCAGAGCACAGAGGGGGATACCCGCTTTCATTGCCCTCGATTGGCCTCCAGAAATGTCCCCCCCGTCCCCGTTCACAGCCAGCTTTCCAGGTTGTTGCAGATCGCCGGGCCCGATCAATCGCTCTCGGTGTGTCCCATTTCAAGCGCGCGGTCGCCGTGGTCGTTGGATGACGATGCGGCCATTCTAGCGATTCGAGAGAGGGACGGCGACCGGTGGCATGGTATAACCGAGCAACTACCCGGCCGCACGATGGCCATGTGCCGGTGGCGGTACGCGATCCTGCGGCATCGCCGGGAGTGGAACGAGAGTCTAAAATCTGCGATTGCGGTTCAGTACCTAAAGTAGGCTTACCGGCGACAAGCCAGCAGTAAGTTATCGAGTTGTACAGCCGCTTACCGGTGCGATTAGGGCTAAGTCGGCGTTGTGGTCTCGGATCGCTCAGGCCGTCCAGCTCTCTGAGCAGGAGGTGGAAGCCCTGGTGTGGCAGATGGGACCATGGGAAATGGCGCGTCGCGTCGCGCGGCAGAATCAGCGTGCCCAGGCAGCCAACCATTGACCGCCTGATCGTCGTCGGACCGTTGCTCGTGACTATAGTCCACAGAACACTTGCACAGACGTGTTGGTTGGACGTTCATCCCGTATTTAGGCAATGACTAGAGGAAAGGGGTTTGGCAGCGTACCCAGATCTCATGTTCTCAGACATGGTTACAGGATAGTATGTAGTATAAAGTATGTATGTATAAGTTGCACGGTTGAGAATAGCAGTATATGATTGTGAGACGGATCAAATATATATTTTAGCTACACATGCACGAGTTGGAATACCCATGCTATGGATTGAAAATCTCCGGCGGCCCGGTTCCTGTACTGATAAAAAGTGCTTGAGTGCAGACTCGCTACGATCTCGAGACTTTCAGCGTAGACTGACATCTCATATGCCACGCTCGTCGCATACACGTTACGATGTGTCTGCGAATAAGCGGGTGGAAGGGTGGAAGGGCCTGGCCGCTGACATAAGAAGCAGGCGGGCAGGTGGGCGGAGACTTGCGCGCGGCGGTCCGGAAACTGACTAGCTTACAATGGAAGATACGCGCGGGTGTGGAACCGGACCAAAACAAGATTCAGGAGGCCACGTCGAGTACTCCGTACTTCTAAACCAGCCCCGGCCACGATCCCTCCGGGAAGATGTGAGTTATGGCGCAACCGGTTCGGCCACCTGGGCTTTCGATGGCCATCAGGATGCCGCAAGATTCAACCACGATCGCTGGTATCCGGGTATCTCCCACCGTCGAGAGAGCATCTTCCAACAATGCTACGAGCTAAGCCGATTCGGGGCCCGTGTTTGGGTAGTGGTCGGCATTGGCGGCCAAAACATAGTATACAAGTCGTCCGACCATGGCTTCTTCGGGGACCTGGATCGACAGGTGGCATGTGGACGCGTCTCACTCTTCAGAAAGTCTGTTGCTGACGGAGAGGCAGGTGAATTCGCCATATCGAGCATCTTGGTGGTCTGGTGACAAAGGAAAGGGCAAATCGGGAACCCGGCGGACGCGCCTCGTTGACCGCTTGATATCGTGAAGGAGACCCGTTGGGTTCGGCATCGTGGCCTTTGGAGATTAGACCGGGGAGGAACAGGCGCTGGCAATCTGCGAAGAAATCTGGACGATGTACAATATACATACATACCGCATATTCCACGGCATTTCAACTTGAAACATCTGTCCAGGATATATGCCGACCAAGGCGCCAATCGCCGAGCGCTTGATTCTGCTTTGGCTTTATAACTGCGGGACGCTTGCAGGGCGACTGGACGGCATCAACTCTCTAAGCCGGCCCCGGATCTGTCGCTGCATGGTCCACCGCATGATGGGGTCATCACCTACGGCTCGGAACGGCCGCAGTGCATTCTGGGCTCGGTGGAAGGACCGCCTCTCCCAGCCGCGGACACCCATCAATCCTGCTATCCAGACACGTTGGGTCGAGATTCTTCTGGAGACCGAACGAGTTCCGGTTGCACATAACATGGCCGCGACAGCAAGTACATGGCTGTTGTTGGCGGGGTACCTGGTGTTTCCTGGCACGTTTACGAGCATGCGCGAGTCCAGCTGGCTCGACGGTATGGAGAACCTGGGCACATCGGGGGCGCTGGTGTACCGGGCGGTCCACAACGTACCACTGCTAGGGCTGGCTGCGGCTTCCTGCGCGCTGGGGAGCGGGGGATGCGGGTTTCTTTGGTGGCGGTGGAGAACTAACCTCCTCTGGCCCTCCGAGCAGATCTTCCTGTGTGGACGTTCCCGTCCGTTTCCCCTGGACCCCCTGCGCTGACCACAGCTAGGCCTGTCCTGATCCATTCCGCCACCGGCGTCCTGAATACCGTCCTGAACGTCTACGCAGCGCGTCATGGAACATGGTCAATCATGGCGGTCGTCACGGCGGCGGTGACCGGGGCGTACATGGTCCTGGCCGCGGTACTTTTCACCGTCTATCGCGGTGTGCTGATCCGACGGGTCAAAGTTGACCATCAAGTGGCCATGGATCAAATGAGGGCTGCAAGCGCGCCATGCCATGCTGATGGGATCTGCGAATTCTGTCGACCACAGCCACATGTCGCCACGAGCAGCCATGCGAACCGCTCCTGACAGGACAAGCTCGCATCCCAGATCTCTCTTCTCTTGAGGTGTGCGAAAGAACGTATGTGCAGTGAAATGGGAAAGCTAAACTCGTCGAATTATTCGCACATTCCGTGGCCAGTACAAGCTAGGCAAATGGGTCACTCAAGAGCAGAAATCGCTATGATGGGGGGATGCAACTCGCGTGATACACCCTCCGAGCCTTGAACTTACTAAAGTGGTGAATGTGAAGCTGTACTATACAAACCTTTGTCTATTTCTAAAACGTTCCAGGTGAAAGGGGTCGGCATTCATGATGGTATAAATCCTAGTGCCAGCGTGTTACTGTAGAGTTGCTCAAGCGGGAATTCCTTTGCACACGGATGGTGGTCCTGAGCATTAACGAAAGCGTGGCTGGATACGTACTGTAGGATAAAGCGGTTAAACCTTGTACTGATATCATCCCTGGATTCTTAGGCATTATCTCCGAGAGTAAGCAGCGGATGCATCGAGATTGAACTTCTACAGTACAGCTGTTCTCTGGCCTGACGTAAGATAGCTGTCTCTCTCCTGACCCAAAAGCCGAGGATCCTATTGTTCCGTGTTGTCGCGGACCTGGTAGATTGAACCCCTTATGATAACTCTCTATTGTCCCTGTTATCTACTCCTCTCGTGCCCTTCTGTGCTTGCTTTATCGTCAACACCAGCGCAGTACACACACCAGACTGCTCTGCTGCAAAGTTTTATAACCTGTCATACCCTGGACGTGTGCCAGCTTCAGCGTGTCTCTTGAACGAATCGCAGCTGGGCCAGAGGCTAGAATGCTTTGTACTGTACTGTATGCAACATGAACGTTTTTTTATTAAGTATTTATAACCAGGAATCATATGTAGCGCAAATAGGGTTAGGGGTAGCTGTAAAGCGGTATGACGGCGTGACGGTACAGTAGGACGTTGAATTCACCCCAAAGGAAGACAGCTATTTCTTCTATATACGTAACGGCTTGGCTTTCAATAAGATGGTCCATAACGCCTCAAACATTAGACAAGTTCCATAGGATAAAGTGGTTAACCTTGTACTGAGATCTGGCATTGTATTTGAGAGTAAGAAGCGGATGCGTGGAGCTTGACCTTCTACAGCGCAGCTGGTTTCGGGTCTAGATAAGATAGCTCTCTCTCTGCTGACCCAAAGCCGAGAACCGTAGTGTTTCGTGTTGTCGTGCGGCCGTGAATGAAGGTGCCTCTGATATGTCTATAATCTCAATGACTAGCTCCAGGCAGACCATACAGTATCGTAGGGCGACCCTTTGAATCCATAGCTTGAGGAGGTGTCTCTCCTGCCTGGGCGCACTGCTTGAAAGTTTAACGTTCCGCTCCCCGAATTTGAGTTCACAGCCGTTGCGGGCTAAAGGCTCACCTCGGGCAGCCGCTTGTGTCTGAGCGTCCGCACTGCACGGCTGAAGGAATTCCGCTTGAACATGAACGTTGCTGGATGACATAGTATGTTAGATATGTCCTGGTTGAGCTCCGGCCATCCGTCCACTTCCACATATGTATACTGCGCCCAATAATAAGACGAGTTCATCAGTGCCATCGCCGCGGCCAATCCGGTGATACCGCAACGCCGATAGAGCAGATGCCGAAAGCGCCTTCGATGAATACAGTCACTGCAGATCAGGAGTCTTACTGACTGGCCATTATCTTTGACCGGATAAGAATCCAGAAACAGGTGGCATGCAAGGCAAAATAGAGATGGACAGACATTGGCCCTGAAGAATGGAGAATAGCAAGGATTGACCTTGGTGAAATGAAAGAAGGGATAGCGACGCTTCTTCTTAAAAAAAAAATGGCCGGCTTCATAGGACAGGACAAATCAATCACAAGCGGTGGACTTAGAAATCCCTTTTGTACATACTGTACAGTATGTGTGTAGGCCAGTCAATGAGCGTACATATAGCGCTGGATACGTACAGAAAGGCAGCTTCAGGCACGGTGAGAAGGGCGAACGGATGTGTGACGATATCGCTCCTTGAAGGGAACGAGTATAGCAGAAAGCTAGAGCGCGAATGGAGATATATTGCCAATGTGCAATGCGATTATCATGGAGTATAAAAGGGCTCCTACTACCCTGCGAGACTCCCACAGAGGCAAAGCTGACTCGGTTGCAGAAGGGATACCCATGGCGTCGGTTGGTTTGAGAATGGACACCCTTCTGCTCCTCTCTGCGGCCCTGATCTCGACCGCCGCGGGACACATTCAAATGAGCGACCCGTACCCCATCCGAAGTCCCCTGAACCCCAATTTGGACGATGGAGCCAAAGACTACTCCTACACGACGCCATTATCGGCGTCGGGGGCTGATTTTCCGTGCAAAGGGTACGCGCAAGACCCATTTGAGCCCGTCGCCGATTACACTGCCGGTGGAGAATATGCCCTCGCACTCAACGGCACGGCGACGCACGGGGGAGGGTCATGTCAGATTGCCCTATCCTACGACCGTGGGGGGAGTTTCCAGGTGATCAAGTCGATTCTAGGCAATTGTCCTATGGCAAGCTCGTACAGATTCCGGGTTCCGGGCGACGCGCCCGACGGCCCGGCCCTTCTTGCGTGGACCTGGTTCAACAAGGTTGGAAATCGGGAAATGTACATGAACTGTGCACAGGTGACGGTGCATGCGGATGCTACTGCCGCTCACGATGACGGTCGAACGGTACCGGATCAGCCTGCCCCCATGCGGTGGGCCGACCGACCCACGATCTTCGTAGCCAACGTTAATGCGGAGGGGCAATGCACCACGGTCGAGAACGAGGAAGTCAACTTTCCTCGCCCGGGGCCGGAGGCCGAAGGCGCATTGTCGGGGCCGGGCTTTCGATGTGCTGGGGCAGCGACGTTCTTGGATGGAGGTAGCGACCCAGCGCCCGCCGTTGCCTCGGGTAGCACGCCTACCCCGTCAATCGGGGTTGTTCCAAGCTTGGCTGGTGCAAGCTGTAGTGGAACCGCCGCCGTAACCGGCAACGTGAGGGATCCGGCGTTCGGAGTCAATATAATCAACAATCTAGACAGTAACATCCACGCGTGGTCCGTTGCACGCGAACCGGGACCGGAAAGGCTTATCGCTGCTCGTGGCGGGTCGTATTTTGAAGCGTGGCGTACTCGGGACGACAACGGCGGAATCTCGATTAAGTTAGCATTAGAAGCGAGCCAAAGGAGCGTCCTGCAGTTTGAATACTCACTGGTCGCTGCGCTGGTGTATTGGGATGTCTCCTTCATTGACCTGGACCGCGCATCAGACTTCATCACGCATGGGATAAACGTGTCAACCGCCAACCCTCAGTGTCCGGGGCTGATCTGCCTGCCTGGAGACCAGAACTGCAGTTCGGTATACCTGGAGCCCGACGACAACTATGCGGTCCGGGGATGCCTGAGGGAGACAAATCTAACTTTGTCCATTGGGAGCTGGCCGGAATAAGGTGCCCGATTTAGGATTACCGTTCTGGGCCGAGGCCAGCCGCCTGGAGAGAGAGTAGGTGGTGATGATTGTACTGTAGAACAAAGAAAGAAGCTTGGTGTGACTCCGGATTTGACTTCCTGCCAAGTTAGAATAGGGAAGCACATTTCCTGGCTACAAGCCCGGAAGAGCACAATTCATATCTTTTTGTGGCATAGTGGGATGCTCGGCTGTATGGAACATTTTAAATAGTTGATTGATAGTCTGTCCTAGCGCCTGACCCGATTGGATAAAAATAACAAATAAACTGGCTGGCCTGAGCGGATTGATCCCATCCTCGGCCTCGGAGTGACATCCGGCTACAGTAGAATTCGGACGCGATCATCACACGAGCCTGGTTGTGACTAGATCCAGACTCGACAGATAATGAGAAAGAACAAGCCATGGGCATCTACCAAGGCATCAATACTTGCTTCTTCCCAGCTCCTGCTGTTCTGGACACTCCCCCATGAACCTGATTGCGGTCCTTTTTGATCGACTCTGAGGAGCGGAAGTTCCCTGGTACCGGTGGAGAGTACAATCAGGGTTTGGTGGGTGATGGGCTGTAAATCATTGTATAATGCGCAGCGGCAGCTTGCAGCACTCCGACATTGCAGACATGGACGGACAAAGCTGACAATAAGTAAATCCGGAATAATAAGCATGAGCGGGCGACTAAGGCATAAGTCACTCTGTGTGCTGTTCATGATCCGGGGGCAGAGGGAGAACCTACCCAAGGGCCCTTCCTCAGAATTGATCGTGCTAGGCAATAGGCACCGGCAGCAAGAAGGCTGGCGCGGCTCCCAACTAATCTCCCATCTATGGTGATCATCCTCAGGAAGGTACCGGCGAGAGAGTAGGCTTCACGGTCCATGCTGTCAACAGCGCTGATTATGCGCAAGAAGCACATCGGACCGGGCCATCCCAGGTCATATTGGAGCACAGCCAGCATCCTGCTTTCTGCCCTACGGACCTCATCGAGCGTATACGTCGTCGTGACAATGTCCCTCACCCGCGGACAACGACGCTCTTCGTACTTGGCAGCAAGGGCAATGGCGATCGCCCCGCAAAGCTGCAGCTCTTGGAAGGAGACCCGCGTGCGCGAGAAATACCGGTCGAGATAATTAACGGAAAGGAAGAACGTCTCGGGAAGGAGGTGGAGGCCGTGGTGGACTTCTGCCACCCATTTGACAAGAACCGACCGTATAGGTATCGAGATGCTGTGGTTAGCCATACAGGAGATGTCGGGCAGCAGTTTGGCCTAGAGGGTAGTGCCGTCAGTGTCCAATTATATTCATGTTGCCACGGCGGCGGCGTTGCATACGGACCTCTTGTTCTCGTAAATGTCGAAAAATCTCGTCGCCATAATCCACGACTACTCTTGAAATACTGCGGTTTGGGCCAGGCTCACCCACCGAACATCTTACCCCATATCCATAAGGTCTGGCGGCCCATTCTTGGTTCATTTGCGGATCATCGTCTAGCCCTAATCGCGGAGCCGGTCTGCAGACGCTGTTGCATCGAGTGTGGTTAAGAGGGGCAGCACTGTATTGATCGTCTCCGCACGCTTGGTCCTTGTCCTCCCAGCATGTTCCGGCGTCTGCTTGACTGGACGACTTATCCTGTAGATCACATGGTATGGGGCTAGTGCTAGTAATCTGGCGACCCACCCCAAGGCCCGGACGATGTTCATAGAGATCTGCTGCACGGTGGAAGAGAGCATGATTATCACCTTTGCCCGGCAGAGCTCGCACGACGCAAGTGTCATTTCCCCTGACCGGGGGGGCTTTTTCTGCTTGAGGTGCTGATGGGTCGAGCATGACTGTGTGCGCTTAATGTCCTTGAATGCGGTCGGTAGTGGTTGGGTATAATCCAGGGTATCTGTGGACGGGTTAAATATCTTGCGTTATCCTACTCTGCCGACGTCATGCGAATATGCTTCCTCGTTACGCGGCGCAGCTTGTACAGGATCAACGCCTGCCTGACGGCCAGGAGAGTGACCTTACATGCCACCTACGTCGTGATGACTTGGATCCGTGATCCAGGCCGTTGTTGCGACCTGATGTGAGGGCGGCGGCATCCAGGCCCACAAAGAACATAAGAAAAGTCCCCGTATTGGCATGACTTTCAGCGTGAGGGTTAATGTGATAGCCACACCCGGTTTTCACAGATGATGGGCAACGCGTCTAACAATGCCTATTACGTTCAAGCTCCTGTACAGCACGATCTAAACATGTTACTCGGAGACATTCATGGCTGAGACTGGTCAGCTATCTGAGATTCACGATACAGTACTGTACTGTACGTAAGGTGGAGTATGGAACATCACAACATCTCTTGCTTCCTAGGGTGGAGCGAGCTTGGAGAGCCAAATTTGGCCCCACACACACTGTCCGAATTCATGTGCAGCCATAATCGTAAGTCTTTGCGGGAGGCCTGCTAACTCCGTCATCCAAACAACCGTTTCTTGAAGACAATTGGCTCATTACACAGGCTGTCCTGAATTCATTCCGGGCGATATGCGTATTGAGATTGTTTCGGTATATTGTACAATACAGTAGCATCCCCTACCGGCTCGAGGTGGTGGATGATGCGCTGATGAAGGGCGGTTTACCCAACAGCGCCCGTTCTGAAGTGCACGTGATGATGGTGACATTGCCAATCCGCAGTGGAGAAATATGGCCCTTGAAAGAAACTGCTGCCGCTGGGTTTGGTTGGCAAGCATGGATGGACGCGGCAAACGAGAAATTTACCAAATCTTATAAAGAACCCGGACACCCAAGACAAAGAAATAAGACCTTTAGGTTTGAAACATGTCGCCGATGGACGCTGATTGGCTCTCCTCAGCAAAATTAAACAAAGAAAGCTTCAGAAACTATTAAACCGTGGCGTTCGCCAAGGGCATAAACTGTGGGCTGGAACTGTCCCTCGGAAAGTCGATCTATCTCCACAGGTCCCGCAGAGCGACTTGAAAAGACTCCAGCCCTCGGACTACACGACGCGGATTTGAAGCCGGGCAACCAAATTACGCTCTTAGCAAGAGGGCCGTTTTGGTCTCCTGAATCAGTCCTCAAGAAGCAGATTGTTCCCTAAACACGATTACTAGGCTTCGCTGTCAATTTAGGTATTTGATGATGGAACCTCCCTTTCCGCCAGATTCTGCGCATGCCGAGCACGACGACCCCTTAGAGCCCACTGGCTCTGAAGGGTACGACTCCAACAAAGATTCCGGCTACGGCGACGAGTCTGTGTCGCAAAGTGACACTATGTCTATTTCAAGCGAGGTCACCCACTATCGGATTGAGCACGGGCGGCGGTATCACGCTTTTCCCGCGGACGTTTACTGGGTAATCGCCCTGACGCAACTTGAATCGGTTATTATTGCACCCGCTAACGCGTCCTGGATTCGCCGGTTGGTTTGCCAGGGTCCCAATGATGAACAGGCGCAGGTACTGCAAGAGATAGCCCATGGCTTGTATCTGGTGACCCTTGGTGGTTGTCTTCATCTGGCGCCCGTCGCGAATCCGCAGGTGCCCATGCCACATCAACAGGAAGTGGGACAAGCTGATACTGGTCTAGGAAATCCTTGATATAGGAACAGGGTCTGGTGTTTGGGCCATGTGAGTTTCGCAAGCTTCTCTGTTGCCACGCTAATTCTGGATAGCGACGCCGCAGATGCATACACTGGTGCCAAAGTTACTGGCGTGGACCTCTCCCCTGTGCAACCGTCTCTGGTACCTCGGAATTGCTTCTTTGAGATTGATGACGTGACTCTGCCGTGGACATTTGCGCCGAACCGGTTTGACCTGATTTACGTGCGTGACATCTTCGGCTGCATCTCCGACTGGGACGATTTTCTGGCACACTGCTGGCGTTGCCTGAGGCCCGGCGGGTATGTGGAGATTGTGGGACACTCAGTCAAGCCGGTATCAGACGACGGTGTTATTCCATGTACCCATGTATACTCCATCTGGGGCCAAGTTCTTGCACAAGCAGAGCGCATAACGGGCAAAAGCTTCTCGATCTGGCAGGAGAGCACCGGGCTTCTTGAAAACGCGGGATTCGTGGATGTATGTAGGAGGAACTACAAGTGGCCTGTGGGCGGGTACGTACGTATTCTGGCAAGAGATAATCGTGGAGTCGACTAACCTGGATATAGTGGGAGCTCCCATCCCCAGTTGCGGGAACTTGGCCGGCAGAATCAAATCCGGATGGACCTTGGAGCGGAAGATCTGGCGCTTCGGTTGCTCACATCGACCCTGCGATGGCCCGAGGATCAGGCACGGATGCTCATTGCACAGATGCGCTCTGCGATACAAGAACCCGACCATCGCGCGTACCTGCCGGTGACTGTGGCCTATGGCCGAAAATCGGGCTACTTTTAGGCTGTCTCGGCCGTGTAGGATTATTGTCCATAGGCCACGTCTTGTTGTCAAAACGATGAATTTATTATTTCCCTACAGGTTCTACTCGGTTGGAGCGGGCTATAAGAGGACTTGTGGTCTGTGTTCCACGTCTATTGAGGCTGGCCTAGGCATGCGTTGACCTGCAAATGGTGCGATTAGATCGAACATCACAGAAGATCGGATAAGGTACAGTAGTAGGGCGGGATCAAGGACGCACAGAGGGAGCGAGAAATAAGAAAGAAAGAAAAGAACAAAAGCGGATGCCAGCATAACCCAACAAATTCGATAGTAGCGGATCCGTGCGCGGACCGTACTCGCTACATATTGACAGGCTCAAACGCTCGATCGAACCGGGCCGAGTCTAGCGGTTCGTTGAGGATCTCATAGTCAGGCCAGTCTTCGAAGGCGAACCGGTAGGGCGGCGGCCGATTGTACAAGAAGATCTCAAAGAAGTCGGCTGGGATGGACTGGAGAAACCGCGCGCGGTGCTGCTGGAAGACCACGCTCATTGCCTCAAACTGGTCCTTCTTGAGCGGTTGATAGTCGGTCAGGCACGAGCCTTCCTGCCCGGAGAAGTACCCGACTCGGTCCTGCGGGAGGAAGCAGATGATGTTGGGCGACCCGGCCACGCGCACCAACTGGTTCCACGGCCAGGCCCGCTTACTCCAGTCCTTGACGGTGGCCTCCACCTGGTGGTAATCCTTCTTGTCCTCCGAGAGGTGGGAGAAGATCTCGTTGACCGTCTGCGTAAACGGCTCCGGGTGACCCGTCTGCTGCAACTGCTGGCGGTAGTCGTAAATGTACCAGTATGCCAGTCGCAATCCCACCCGCGACACATGCCCGTTGGCGGTATGGCGGCATCCGGCGGCGAACGCCCCGGCCGCGCCGTGCACGGCCGGTTTAGGGCGCGTGGTGTCTTTCTCGCGTAGGTGGCGCAGCTGCTCCTTAACATCCATCAGGACGGCCGGCGCCCCGATGTTAAAGACCATCTGCATCAGGCGATCGGCCTCATCCCAGCCAATGCGCCCATCGCCCAAGGGCATCTGCGACACCCGCTCCCACGTGGCGGTGAGGTCCAACATCCCCGACCGGCCCGTGAATGATGACCACCGCCGTCGCGCTTTCTCTTGCCTGGGGGTTTCCACAGAAGTGGACGGCGGCGACTGCGCCTCTCGAGTGGCTTCATTGCCAGTCGGCCATTGGGCATCGTGGTCCTGGACACCCGTTTCCAAGTCATGAGGCGGCCGCCCGGGCGACGGGAGCGTCGAAGTAGCACACGGAATGATCTCCGCGATGGCTTGCTGCAGGTCCATGGAACGCCAATCGTTCAGCATGGTATCCATGTCGGCTTGGGTCAAAACTGATGGGTCGAGCGTGCTGGACTGCACACCTCCTTCGGAGAAGAACGCGTCACGAGCATCGTCCCTCCGCACGAACAGGGAGTCTGGTGAACTGGAGGGGGGGCCATCATGGCCAGCATGGCCCGGCAGAAGATCCTGCCACGCGGCTGGCGCTGGAGTGGTGGGGCTGCTGCCCTGGCTCATGGTCTGCGGTGACCCGTGGTCCAGCAAGGGGTCTTCCCACGAGGCGAAGGGGTTTGGATGTTGGTCTTCACCCAAGCTGTGTAACAGCTGGTCGAACGCGGTGCCGGCACCCTGCTCTGCCCAAAAACTCTGGTGGGGCGATGCACTTTCGCTCGAAAGACCGGAGTGCCCGCCATCCACTCCATTCTCGTTGGGCGACTCCTCTCCATACGCGCTTTCACCACTGCCCGTGCCGGTTCCGTTACTGCTGCAGTCTAACCCGTCTGCCACCGGATCGCCACCACCCGACTCCCTCCCTTCCCACTGATGTGCGGCGTCGCCGGCCGAAACGCTCGACTCCGCGTTCCCGGGAGGTCCAGATGTCTCGCCGTTTGGGCTTGGCGAGCGGCTGGGTGGAACGGCGACCTCATCGACTGGTTGGTGCCTAGGAGACAGAATCTCAATGGGTGTTCCACCGGGACCCTGATGATCTTCGGTCCGCAGCGCTTTGAGCTGCCGCCCGTCGCTTTCGGCCTCCGCATTGACTGGCCGTTTGACACCCCTGCACTCCAGGAGAGAGAGACTGGGCGAATTACTTCCGTTGACGTTAGCCTCAATGGCCCACGCATATTCTGTCGGGCTCGACGACGGAGGAAGCGGGGGTTCCCCAGGTAGGATCATGTTATACATCTCGCGCAGGTAGCTGCACTGGGTTCGTTAGCCGGGCCCTATAGAGGGACGACGCCGGATCTGATCAGCCTTACCAGGGTCTGGGGTGTGCAGCTGGCGCAGGTTCCCGTAAGCTTCCATTGGTTACAGAGTTCCGAGATCAACGGTCTCTAAGAGGGCATTAGCGAGTGATCACCGACGCCAATAAGTAGGATATACCGCGATATTCCAATATGTGTGCGGGTCCCCAAAGCTGGTCATGGCGGTCGAGATAGAACGCGTCTTTGTGTTTAGCAGGATCGAAATGTGCCCCTGGCTCCTTTTCTCGCGGGGGAACGCTCGTGATCTCTTCCTCACAATCCTGGTCGCCATCATTGCCATTTATCAGCCAAAGCGATTCGGGTATTTCTGGTGTCACCGCGGAAAGGGCGACTTGAGCGCACGGAAAGCAGTGCAGGCTTGTATCACCAGGTGAAGCCGGGGTCGCTCACCCATCCATCCTCACGGCGCTATATACCCTGCTGCAATCGCGATTGTCCGTGAGAGGGACTAGACCGGCTGTACCATGGTTCATATCAAGGGCTGGCGCGCCTGCCCTGACAGCGCGGGCAGGGGCATTCGTTAGAGAGGTCTGCAATTTTGTCGCATACCCACAGGCTTTCTTGACTTTAGACTATATCATTATTGCATAGATATGTACTTCTCTGAGGATAGAATTGCTGCTTCTGGCGACGCCAGGGCATGAGCCATGTCCCTGATGGGGTGTGTGACAGCCGACCATTGAGTGAGAAAGCCTTGTTACTCTCCCGAGGATAGTTGCGGACCGAGCTGCCTTCATCCTACAAACACGCCATTGCCTGGATTGGCAATCGACTTCGCCGGGGACGGATAGTGGAAGGCGGCAAACAATACTGTAAGACTGGCCCATGGTGAGGGAATTTAGACATCGCTTGGCCTCCACATCCAACCTAGGCCAATGTAGGCCACTGGAGTCGCTCTTTAATTCACCCCTGCCCTTAGACAGCAAAGCAATGATCAACTCCTTCACCGGCTCCTGCAAACAGTTCGTGCGGACGCTAATCCACGGTGCTATTTCAGGTTCGCGAGTAGCGATGTGGCCCGCGCGTTGAAAGTTTAGTTTTTGTGGGCACAATCATGACCCCTTATTCCCTGTAACGTTGCATTGCCCCTCCTTGGGTCACCATGGTTTCAAGGTGTCGATCCGCTAGTCATGGCGTCAGATTCTGGGTTATAACCTTATCGTGCTGTGGTCCAATCTCCGCACTGGATCGTGACCCGCATTTTCGGATCTCCTGTGGACGGTCGCTGGGTCGAACGACCACGCGGTCGCCACGAGTGCATTTCCTGTATCCGTCGGTCACATGGGCCGAAGCCCCACCTGCAGATCTAAGACCCACCGTCGAGAGAAGGAAGGGAGCTCTTCAGACCGCCGCTGGGTAGGCTAGCCTGGCATGGCCTGAACCTCCACGCGGGTCAGGCCAGAACCAACCTTCGTTATGTTGGCGGACATTTTGACTTGACGGGAGTGGGTACAGTATGGTGTGCACTTTTGCAAAATTGGTAACGGAGATTTTAAGGGTGCTGCTTTGCTTACTGTACTATGCAGTCACTGGCAGGACGTGGCCTCCTGAAGAGAACGGGTCTTAGGACTAGGCTATGTACAGTACACAAGTTGCGGCAGTGGCACTCAAGGCTGAGAGGTCGGCGACGGTCATAGCCGAGCGCTTCTTTCAATGCGTTCGGGCCGCGTGCGAACAGACGGTCCTTAGCGTGCAGCAGCAGAGATACAAAATGTATTTCAGCGCTAGGCCTCGCCTGTTCAACCGATAGAGAAGCTGAAGGACAATACATTATGGCGACCGCCCCTGCCCCTGCGCCTCTTCATCCCGGCCGGATGAAAGCACTCTATCACCACATCCAGACCAGGAAGTCAGCGATCTGGGGAGACTGGGCCCGCCCCGACCGACCAACCTCGGTGGAGTTCCAGATTGCACAGCACGGCGGGCAGAGCTCCGCCATCGACCTGCTCCCTTGTCGGTTGAAGTGGTCCAAAAAAGAGCCCAGCCCGAAAGAGGACCAGGTCATCCATGCCGTGTATGAGGCCTCCTACCTCCGCGCCGAGAACGCCTACTACCGGAAGATCCGGCGTGCCGCCGTGCTATTTGAATATGATGTTGCAACCGCTCTTCTGGGTCAAGAGTCACTCCCCGTGCTGCGTGACTGCCTCTACCACCTTGAACACGGTTCTGAGCGACAGAGACACAGACTGAGTCAGGCCCGTGGTACAAGTCGGCTCCGTACTGCGGTGGACGATTTCTCGGTCGCAGTGGACCGACTCACAACGAGCTATGACAAGCTACAGCAGGCCCATAAGGAATTTCGCGCTGCGCTGAAGAGAATCGACCAGGAGTATGCAGACTTCTTCTCGGTACCGCTAAGCGATACGTTGCCTGGATTTTGATCAGGTGGCAGTTATATGGTCATACGATGGATGCCTACCCCATGCCTCGCTGGCGCCTGTATATATATCTTACTCGATGCATAATTGCATTCTAGTGGAACCGGGAATGGTACAGTGCGGCGCCGTGGGTTCCAAACGGAGACGTGACAATGGGCAACGGGGATTATTGGCGAAAGGCGTGCAGGGCAGCGTCAACATTTAGTCGAGACTACGGCATTGGACTGGTTCAGGATGCTGTGATATACTTGATATTCTTAACAGAAATACAGAACTTGGAACGGAGGGCATAGAGGAGCAGTACAGTATATCGCAGATTCATACTCATGGGTCATCTTGCTTCCCTTGTTGGACCAGGCACAACTTGATCTTTTGGCCGTACGTCCAACTAATTCTCAATCTCAATCTCTTGCTTCTCTTCCATGTGGACGCGGGGATGGTCCAGGCCCATCCGCACCATCCAGAAGCCAATGTGGATAACCATGGTAACGGCTGCCAAAGAACTGTGACCCCGGGCCCCGTACCACCAGGCGCAGCCTTCGAGCATTGTGACAATCGACACCGAGAGCATGGTAGAAATGGTCTCATCCCACGGTCCCAGATCCCATACCAAGGCCATGAAGGAGAGCACTATAGCGTTGCCCAGGAAGACCTCAGCCATCACTAGGGTGGTAGGATAGCGTGCGGGAGAGGGACCGGAGACGGTCAGAGCCAACGAAAAGCCGGTTGTAACAAGGGCGGATGCCAGGTAGAGCTGCCTCGTAGTGCGGTGGACCGGCCGGCGCGGAAGGATGTCGAGGTTACAGCCTCGAGGACAGACACGGGGTTCCATATCTCCAGATGCGTGGCTTGAACGATCAGGAGGAAGGGACGACTCTCGGTCCTTCTCCGGCGATTCACGAAAGATGTCACGGGGCATTTTGTGAGAGGCCGGATGCGTATTGGAAAGCTTCTGGTGAGCTCAAAGTTCTCCCGCGGCTGTCAAGTGCCGTTTCGTACCGTAGGTGCCCGCAGAAGACCTGCCACCAGGGGGAGCTGGGGTTTATATCTCCTGAACGGAGTGGGTATGCGTTGCTAGGCGCACAGCCGCTTCACAGAGCACAATCTTTGGCGCTTACAACGCGTGGTACGCTAACCTCGTCCAGAAATAGACCGTTGCCCGCTACGGTTACATTGCAGTCATGGACACTGAACGTGGGACTGTATCAGACATCGTAGAACAGGAATTCTCCCGTAAGTTGCAGAATGTGGAGGATTTTATAACATGACTCTGAACACGAGGAGGCTATTAATACTCCATTGGCTATAGCAGTAGGTCTGTACTTGTCATGAACGCGCCGTACGTACACTATAGTGTAGTCTACACTTCATAGGCACCGCCAAAGCCAGGTGTAGCACTGAAATACGGTATATAGAGAAAATTTTTTTTTTTTTTTTTTTTTTTGCTTTCACAACAGCCAGCCATGGGCGTGAACTCGCCAGGTGGTCTTGATGAACGTCTTACTGGCCGCTCTCATCACACGGCCGGCCGACCAATCCGACTATAGGGGCCGTTTCGGTGACTGGAAGTTTTGGGAGCCATATTTACATTTATGTTCCTATTCGTCTCGTAACGCTTATTTCGGCATTGCGCCTAGTACTATGGAAGTCAATGTACTGTACATTCCCGGCCGTGTGGGTAGGGCTTCCATCCAGAGTGTCCCCGGCGGCCGAAGCTCGGTTGTGCGGCCTATCCACCATGCATCATCCCCGCCGAGCAGGTCTAAACCCTGGAATCCCCTGGTGTGCCTCCGGAAAGGCCAAACGCCTCAAACGGGTCAAAGTTTGCCATCATGTCGATAGCCGAGAAGTCAACCATAGGGTCACCCGAGCCCGCGGGTGGCACAGCAGGCGCGCTGCCGGTGGGAATATCGTTGGTCTTGGTCGCGATTGTGGCCCCGAAGCTTTCAGGGGTCAGAAATTTCCCCGCGGGAAACAATTGTCGCTGCAGTCTATAAGTGTGTGGCCGCTTGGACGGCACTGTACAAGAGTACTTACCAGTCGAGTGTAAGACGGTGGAAACTTCTTGTCCGCCGTATTTCGATACTCGGTCAGGTCGCCTGTGTTTTCTTGGATGACCACAAAGATTCGTGCTCCCGAGAGGAGGCCATAGTCGTGCAGGTTACGGATCGCGCGCTCCTTCCTGCGCTTCAAGCGCTCTCGGGAGTTCTTGACGCGCCGCCTTTCCTGGTCCCGTTCTCTTCGCGGCGGCATTGGGATAGCGTTGGGACGAGCTGGCTTGCAGGTCAGCGCAAGGCGCAGGGCGACCGGCGAGATAAATACTACCAAGCAGCCCCTTTTGTCCACCCAGCGCCCAGAGAGCTGGCTAGGTGAGCCATCAGAGGGACCTGGGCGCCTATCTGGCTGCGACGGTTGCGCGTCTGAAGCAAGGCCTTCCCCGTGGTAAATAAGGATCGGCAGATGGCTATTACTTAGCTGCACGGGAAACGCAGGGCTGGATATTTCGATGGGCCGGTTCGGTGTGCTAGTTTAGTGTGCGCTCCAGTTCCTGGGCTGCCTCCGAGATATATGCGTCCCTGAGGAAGACACCTAAGCAGGTCGAAAATAAGGACCAGACAGATATGGATCAAGAGTGAGAGTGACAGTGATTCGCCCCATCGCCGATATCCTAGCTTGGCACAGAAAGCCCTATCGTCAGGGCTACTTTGGTACGGCAGGGACGGGGAACATAAAAGCCCCTAGTCGTTGCGGTAGCCCGATGCCATGTTTCGGCTTACGGACCCGCATTGTGTCTGGCCATACTCCTCGCGCGGAAGCGGATATATCAGACGCCTGGGAGGCTATATCACGGCGAAGATCTCACCGGGATAATTGGATCTCACTCTACGGTTCTACAGGGTCCAAGCTTCAAGGTCCCTGTGCATCGGTGATCCGATGTCGCTCAACCGTCAAGGCTGCGCTTATAGCCCACGGCGGAACAACTTGTGCAGGAAGCTTGTGGCCTGGTCCAACCCCATTGGGAACAAGACCACCCAAATGCTGCAAAGGATCGGTCGTGCAAAGAGGACACGGCAGCAATCGGCCGATGGAGCCGGGGCGAATGATGCTGTGTCGCCCAACGGCATTCTTGCACCCCCGGTCAACAACCCTGGTACGGTAAATGTGAGGATAACAATCATGTATCATACAGTACTGATATCTGCCGTAGGCGCTGATATGGCCGGTTTAAACCGAGAGGCGGGTGTGGACGGCTCTCCCGACTTGGCGAGCCCCGATCATTTGCGCACCGAGAAGGATGAGTGTCCAATCTGCCTCGACGATCTCGAGGACGATTGCTGGAGTCTGCCGACTGTCACTCTCCCTTGTCATCATATACTCCATTGCCGCTGCTTTGAGGGCTACGTGGTCTCCCGGTATCATTCGGTCCCGAAGGCTCGGATCGAAGTGCCCTGCCCCGTGTGCCGGGCAGGCTGTGTTGGTCTACTCCCCGAGGCCGAGCCTGAGATCACGATGGACGGGGATTTTGTTGTCTCGCCGTGGAAGCTAGTTGCTGCCAGTGTTATGGCGGTGGCGTAGTTTTCCTTTTGTCCCCGGGGGTGTTGGTGGAGTCCCAGGAGGGGTATTCCCGAATTGGATTAGACTATAACCCGAACTACACTATTCTATTTCCGTACTAGTTCTCGTGGCTCGCTGCACCTTAACCCAACTGTATACGAAGCAGAGAGTCCACAAACGTGAATCACTCGCTGTGCCGCTACTCACTATGTTCTTTCGGCGGAGCTGCCCACAAATTCAATGATCATGCTGCTCCTAATCTAAGTACAGTAGAGGGATGTCAAGTGAAGTAAGTACATACGGTGCGCGTGGAACCCATTTGCTCCTGTTGGGACTTTTCTGACCGGTTTCCAGCCCCAGAGGTTGTCACCGACTCCCTGGTCTAGATGGCCCTGAGGCCGACGGGCTCGATCCCTCGCAGAACTCTAACCGAAGCCAGCTCGTCTTTTCCCAGGCGCAAGCACAGATCCTCCGCTTCCTCCCACGAGATACCCACCATGGATGCCACCGGGGACCAGATGTGGAGACGGAGCCTACCGCGGTTAGCAACTTCATCGCACGTGTGCGGGGAGCATATCGTACAGTCGGTACCAATGGCGGATGTCTGCGGTGACCTGCTCTGGATTAGGCGGCCCCCGTGGCGGAAACGGTGACGGCAGCAACTCAACCAGGGCGTTGCGCCGCGGGATCTGGGCAGGTCCGACGGAAGCCGGCGCTATTCTGCTCGGAAGTTGATTGACGTTTGGGGCCATCGTGAAGTTGATGTCTGGCAGCGCCTCGTGCCGGAGCGGACGACGCGGGCAACGCGTCTGCCACGGATTCACCCACTGAGTTCCCCAGTTGCCCCAGTGGCTCGCGCCGTAGTCCAAGTAGACGCGGTTTTTCTTACTCGGACAAAACGGGGACAGGAGCTCCGGAGTCGTGTCCCCGCTACTGGAGCGTCGAATCGGGTATCCCTGTCGTGGCGGGTCGGATGTGCCCTCGATGGTCATTGGGCTGACGGGCCGGGAGTCATTGTTGACCGGCATCATCGGCGGTGTGGATGGCACAAACGGAGCGGTCTCCGGATCCATGTATACGAAGCTCCCGTGGACACCCGTTGGATGATAGGAACGATACAAAGACGTTTTGATCAGACGGTTGACGCGCAATATATACGCTACGGCAGCTGCGTTCGGGATCCCATCCCTTATCCTGCTTGTGGAGAAGCTGCCGAGTCTGAGTATCCTGTATTCTGAAGGTAGCCATGGAACGGAGCCGGTCTCGATGCGCAAATCAACCATGGGTTACGCGATGGCTCGGGTGGGCCATCGGAGGAATGAATGTACGCCCCGCGATCTATCATCGCGTATTGGCCCTGGTCTTTGCCACACCGCTGACCTGAGATCGCTGGGAATGTTGATCTGGTACATGTCCGGCTAGCCAGCCTGCGAACGAATGATTGCCGCGCAGAACCCGAGTGTTTCGTGTTGGCACTGCCATGGCTTCGGAATTGTACGTTGGTGGTCTATGGTCTCCGGCAATTCGAGCGCATATAAGATTGAATCGCTTCACGCGTCCCGCTCTCTCATAGACTGATTCGGTACAGATCATGCCGTCCATCACTGCTGCGCGCCCGAGTGGCTCAGACGGGCTAGCGGTGGAATCGTGGGGCCAGGGACTCATGGTTGGCTCGTTGCTCGTGATGATTGCCGTGACCGTGGCCAACATGAGGCGAAAGGTGCTGCTCCATAAACTCATCGCGGCTGAGGTATGTTCCTGGGGTGTTTTCCTGCTCCCCCGCATGTTCAGCGACTGATCGGCCGTCCAGCTTGTGCTCGCAATCGGCCACGGGACGTTCATTTTTGCGCGCCCGCCGGCGTACGGATGGTATCTTTCAGTCACTGCCATCGGCCTGAATGTGTCCTGGTCGCTGCACAATCTGATATCGTGGATGAAAGTCCGTCGTTTCTTCACCGGTTGGGGCAGCCGGGTCTACTTGGCCAGCTTCCTGGCCGCCCAGCCGTACTGGGTGGTCGAGATCTATGCAAACTTTGCGTTTTTCAATTCCGATAGCCTGCTCTTCTTGAAAACGCGGCCACTAGAACCTCTGTTCCGGTACTGCCTATCGCCCCTGGCGCATCTAGCACTGACCGGGCATTAGGGACCCGTGGTGGATTTTCACCTCATGCTTCCTGCTGCACAAAATCCAGCGGGGATACCGATGTCCCCTATGGCGATTAGTGCAGGCCAGCCCCAGATTCGGCGCCATGCTCTTCTTCATGGCCCTCTCCCTTGTCTTTACCATCGTGGATACCTGCGCCGTCGCTGGGGCGTTTCACCTCGAGCTCCCTCCGGGGGTCGAGCCATTTTGGAAGGTACGACGGTCGCGTCTTTGGCACGCGTCCGTAGCTAATCGCCGTTTGCCGTGCAGCTCGCCTTTGTCTTCAAGTGTCTGGGCGACATGATCATCCTGGATGACTTCAAGAGTGCACTTGAGCAGGTCCGAGACCGTTGTTTCCCTCGGCCGGGGAATCTGGAACTCCAATCGGGTCATGCGCCAGCCCAGAACCAAGAGTACTCTCCACTTAACGAACCCATAGAGCGTCCGGAACCGGTCCACGGGTCGGAGGCAAGCGGATGGTATCATACCTCCCGCTGGGCCTAGACGATGTCCGAAGGCTTCCGTTCCCAGCTGCACTCATGAGCCGATTCAGACGGGTGTCCACAAGAAGATGGTCCTCTATAGAGCCGCGTCCTAGGTGTTTGATTGCATGCCGCCCAGGGGCTACATAAGGTGAATATGGGGAAGCAACAACGAGCGGATTTCTCATGGCTGGCTTGGGCCTAGGAC
>JOMC01000119.1:0-14439 GCA_000812125.1 Aspergillus ustus
GTGGTCGTATGTACCAGATACTACCCAAGTAGGTATGATATAGGACTAACGTAACCGTTATAGCACTTCTCGATCATCATAGTCACCCGGAGGGATCTAGGACAAGGCCCTTATTCGCATTTACCCTTCTCAATCGAACATGAATCTTCTGCGCGGCCTGCTCCATCTCACCCGTAGTATCTGTATGTTGTGCATGACTGGCTTCACCACCCCTTTCACCATGATGATAAAGGCTGTGGAAGAGCACGGCAAGCACAGAGGTCCCCCACGGACGGAGCCGTTGCCTCCTGTTAAGAAAGATCGTCACCGCCAAGAAAACCTTTCCCAGGGCAACCAAGGCCCCCGGAAGAACCAGCCACGCCCAGTTAACAGAGACGTAGAGTTCAGACGCCATGGCTGTGCCGTAGACGGTATCGTTACTGCCATCGAGGCTAGCCTTTGTGAACGCGGCGGCGATATTGCGAACCACGGGCTCCAGGCCATCGGCGAGGACTTTCCCAAAGCCGCTGTCTTCTCGAGTCAAGTTTCTCCATCACAGCCTTGTTGTGGAGTTGGAAACTATGTATATGTCCCCTTTGTGTCCTTCGAGATACATGGCCACATTCCTGTAATCCCCAATGCTGCAAAACGCCAGCTCGGAGACATTGGCGAAACCCCCCTGGTTATCTGACCACGTCACATCGGTCGATTCGGAGCTAACAGCCCCACCATGTGATGGTTTCCAGCATAATAGATCGCTCTTCGAGACGTTGGCAACCGTGAAGACCGTACCGTAGTCAGGGGAGGAGGTGATAAATGATGCCGTGCCATTAGAGACGGAAACGTTGTATCTCCGGGCACACAGTGCGAGAGCACACTGGGTTAACTTGCTAGCGAAAAATGTTCCCACGTCCAAGCGCTGTGCTAGCCCTGTTGTTGTTGTTGTTCGTGTTGTTGTAGTGGTTTCGTTGTTCACTGTCAACTCCGCCTTGGCAACAACGAGGGCTGGATCATTTATTCCCATAAAGGTTCGGCGGGTGTTGTTATAGCCATGGGCCGAGTATCCATCATAACCGTAAAGAGACCAAACAAAATTGTTTGGCACTGTTAGGTAGTATTGATCATACGTCACCTCGGTCGCGTTGATGATATCAGTTGTCTCAAATCGCACACTGACATTCACTGACAACCCTGGCCCTTCCGGAGGCGTTATGTCGTACATCGAATACGCACCACCGGCCGCAAGAACGCTTGAGTTTACCTCGATCTGAGGACACTCGATCGTAGTCTGCGCAGTGATATCTTCGCATTGACTGCATAGTTCTACAGATTCTAACTCGGGCCACTGGTAATTGCCAGTGGAACATGTCACAACTGGTTGCAGGTACTCAGGTCGTTGAGCCCACACTCCGGTTGAAACAATAGCAAGCTGATCTAAGTTCTCGTCATCGACCACAATCGCGCGCTTCGCAACGGCGAGGCTGGAGCTGGTGGCCTCGACAGTGTCCCTGGTACGGTACGTTAAGACCTGCTGGACGAATGGATCGAACATCAACGCTAGGATAGTCACCACGGCACCAAGCGAGACGAGCGATCGGCCCTTGTCCTTGAGGATGATGAAGAGAGAGCCGAGCGGGCCCCGGCTCGCATTATCGAAAAGTTCCATGTCACCAAGCCGCTTTGTCTCCTTGCAGAACCAGACCCATTTCAGTTGGCCAATACATGCCGAGATGACATAGATCAGCGACGATTTGGACGCCGTTGCGAGCGCAGAGATAATTGCGTTGAGGGTGAGTCCATATGCGAGATTCGGCGAGGTCCGATCGTCGAAAACGCTCAGGGTGCAGACAATCGCGCTAAAACAGACCAGGCTAAAGACCATGGCCAGAACCTCGTAGAACCAAGTGTCAAAAATCCGCCACGTCAATGTCTGGGATGTGCCTGTTAGTGAGAGGAGCTCGTATTCAGTTGAAGCTTGCTCACGGCTTGCGGAGTCAGGGCTGTGCGATATGTTGGGGTAGCAAGACTGAGATTGTTTGAGAAGGGATCGGGGCATGTGGGTGGCACGGAGTCTCCTTAAAAAGCCGACCAGGGCAAGGCTGGCGAGTCTGGGCATATCTGCTATTTACGTGGTCTGTCAGAAGATAGATCCCTGTTAGTTTATATAACTCATGCTATAGTATACTATAGCTCTTGGCTGTTACTGTCTGCCTTGCTTGGTTTATTAGTAGTCAGTATTTCGACACCAACTCAGCCTCAGAACCTTGTTGTCACCTTCCTTGCAAGTACTCTTCTTGGATTACCTTGCTGATGGCCGGCCATACTAGAAAATGACTTTTAAGGAGGATCGTGGTGTGGGGTACCTTGTGAGTTTCTGTCCTGTGACAGGAAAATTATCTTCCAAAATTTGGTTCCTATTAAGGGTAATGACAACCCTATTAACAAGTGATTTTTGGTAATACTATTATGATCCATGTAATTAGTTCTATTCCTGCTGGTTGTCGAGCACTAATCGCCGAGATTGGCTGGAGGAGCTGCTATACTATACCACGCTGGTAAGTTGCAACTCTAGCTCCCTTAACTGCTCGCATCTAGTATAAACCGTGTGGCTGCTAGAGAGTGTAAGATTCAAGTAATCTTGCCAAAACTCAGCATAGAGACTTTGTTTACCTTCAGTGTAGTAGGACCGCGTCTCGCCTCAGGCCGGCATATTACTTAGGTCGCACGATTACCGATCGATGACCGAGTGACCGAACTATCCGCTAACTGCTTTGGAATGAATCACCGGTCACGACCCCCTCCGTATATATATGTCAGCCGGAACGTCGATCTAGGTGGAGGATCTGAAGAAGTTGAGAGGTCTGGCATTCTGAGTAGCTGCGAATAACAACGAATTAAATACACAAAGGTCGAATGATCGATTAAACTAGAAACGGAAGGAACAGCTAATATACTGGAAGCAAGGGAACGTCCAATTGCTGAACGCTAGGGGAAACCTCCTTGTCCTCCCTGTCGTTGATCCTTTCACCCCTTATGTCAATCCTTGGAGGTCAACCGCTCGCTCCGGCCGACAATATATGACCTTGGGAATCGCTGGTCTTCCTGACCTCCAGCGATTCGTTTCTGAATCAATTAGCGTACAGATTCTCCTTCCTCTTTCGTACATCCTTCGTAGCCTGACATCTCGTTGCTTGCTAGAAAACCTGCGGCGAGTGAAGACCGACTGACTACCGACGTTGATCCGACCTCCCCGCTTACAGCCAGATCCTAAGTAACTCCCTGCTATATTATTATATATATATATATAACCTTTAGGAATTACTAGTCTTCCTAAGCCCTAGTACTTTATATCTAAATAAATTAATAAATAGCCTTTTTTTCCTCTTTTATACATCCTTTATAGCCTAACATCTTGTTGTTTGCTAGGATACCAGCAGCGAGTGAGGACCAACATCGATCTAACCTCGCCGCTTACAAAGAGAAAGTGGCTTGCGACATTACCATTAACAAGTGATGCCCACATTTATATCTAGGGAACCTGGGTCGGTGGGTGCTGCAGGAGTGGCGTTGGACTGCTCGCACTCGGCTGACATACCTTGTGGGATCTTCGCAGTAAAAACCCCGGTGCAGGCGAAAGGATATGTTGTCTTCTGTCAGGATGTCAGCTGTTGAGATCGAAAGAGCCGTGACTGAGAAGGCACCCGTGGATGGCATTCTGAACTGACTTCCAGTCACCGAAGAAACTCTGAAAGACAGTCTCCTACAAAAGACATTCATAGTTATTCACCCTAGTTTCCAAAGACTGGAGTTGCAGCTCTTGGTTCTCTCGTTTAGGCTTAGTATAGACACAGAATGCTCCAGACCGCGCATTCAGGGTGCAGGTGGTCTTTGCCCGTCACCCATCCAACCATTAATTGAATTAACATCCTGTGTAAAAACTCAATCTGATTTGCCCAGTTACGGTTGCCGTGAACATCAGATGAACAAAGAAGCGTTGGAAGATAGAAAGAAGTGTAAGTCTGAATATAATCAGGATATATCCTTCGTCTGAGTGAGCTCAATTGGTAGGTACTGTCTGTGTCTTACTACACCCTGAGGACTAAGTATACCCTGGATGTAAATGAGTTTTACAAGTCCTAATGACTATATTACCGACATTTCTCCAATAGATAGTAGTCTATGTGAGCCCTGGAATTCAGAAATACTAGTAAAATGGCGTCACGGCAGGACTTGCAGGTTCACTGCTCGGCCACCCTGCCAGAGAAACGCCTGAGTAATTCCCCCAGGGACTAGAGGCGTTCCACGGCCCATGCGGCGAGACGTCCAAGGAACGGCTACTCGGGCCCGGGCAATTCGACACATAATCGACCTTCAGGCGACAGCCGTCGAAGAAGAGGACGGACCCGCAGATCTCGCAGTCTCCGAGGTTAGGATGGCGGAGGTGGTCGTATGCCCTACAGTTGTTTGTGAATTGTTGAGTAGCTGATACAAGCTCAGAGGGAGGGGCCAGGGAGCGGGCAGTAGGGGGAGAAGAGGAAAGAGAAGAGAGGACTTACGCGGCCATTTGGTCGCCGGTCATTTCGCAGTTGTCGCCTTCGACAAAGACTTTGCAGCCTAAACTGAGGTTGAGTCCGTCTGTGTAGCAGATCCCGTCGTGACGGACCGAATCCGTAGTTCTAGAGCTTGTCAGTGAGACTGAAAAATCGGAGAAGAAAGCAATCGTGGAATCGTGTGGACGTACCCGTAGACTGTTGTTTCGGTGAGGTAGGCCTTTGCCTGGTCACAGAAGGCCGCGAGATCAAAAAGGGTCCAGCCGCAGAGGGACGAGCCTTTACAACTGTAGTCTACTTCTGTGGCAGTTGGCTGGGCCGTTGTAGAAGTTGTTGTTGTTGTTGTGGTCGTGGTTGGAGGGATATCGTCCTGGAGCCAGCGTGACTGCCTAGACCTGATCTCGGACGCAAGGGCCGACCAGCCGGCTGAATTTATAGGCTCGACAAAGTTGACCAGCGTTATCGCCATGACTGCTTCATCTTCTTCAAGCGTGGTTGTCGTCGTGGTTGCCGTTGCCGAGCATCCAGTGATCGTCTGGCATTGCTCCGTGGTCGCAGTGCTGTCGGGAGGGGACGTTTGAATAAACACAGTACAGAATGGTGCTTCCACTGGTTCACAGTCCTCGTCCTCAGACTTGCATCCTCGCCCAACACATTTACCGTACTCACAGTTCGGTCCGCTGCAAACCATAGGCGTGCATTCATTTCCGCTGCAGATGTTACCGATGCTGCACTCGGGCCCTATGCAGCCCCAGGAAATGCAATTGAGGCCAAAGCAGCGCCCGCTGCCATTACAGTGCGACCCAATGCACCCGGCCTGCAGGCATCGAATGCCACGGCATGAGCCCGCCACGCAGTCCGAGCCACTGCAGTATCTGTGAACACAATTCGACCCAATGCAGACACCGTTAATACAGTCCTCACCGAGGCAGCCCACCACAATGCAAAGGGGACCGACGCATTTCCCATTGACGCAGTCGGGGCCCTTGCATTTGGCGTTTGTGGAGCTTCGATCGGGGTCGATCGGGCTCTGGAAATCGTCTCCTGGGCCGTCGCAGTCGCTGAGACAGGGACCTGCGCAGAATATGCGGCACTTGCGGCCGCAACCTGCTGTGCAGCTTGGGCCCGGCGGTCCTGGTGTGAAGGTGACTTCGGGGAGACGGGGATCAACGATGTCTGACTCGTAGGGAAAAGGAGGCAGGGTGACGTGACGAGTACCTGGCGGATTCGAACCGCCAACGTTACTTTCAGTGAGTAGTATGGGAGGTGGCAGGATGCTGCTGGTAAGCTGGTAGCTGGAAACCGATACCGTAGGGCGGGTGATGTTCCAGTGCCATACATCGATCACGCTGGTGGTAATCGGGGGTATGGAAATGGTCGTCGTTTGGATGGTACGAGTGACTGTGCTGATTACCACCGTGGCTTGTCCAATGGTTGTTGTAATGGTAGTTGACCATGCCACCTCCAGCGAGGTGGTATACGACGGCAGCGTAATGGTCGTCGGCGTGGCAAGCGTGTAGGGCGGGAGAATGAAGTTGCATGGAGGGACACAGGTAACGGTAGGATTTTCAGCATCATAAACTTCCGGTGCGATATAAATGTCTCCCGAACCGCCGTCAGAGCCATCAGGCTCAGCGCCGTCCATGCTGGTATCGTCGTGGCTCAGGTCGTTTGGATTCGCGAGACTTCCCGGACCCCCAAAATCAATTGCCCAAGTGAACAGTCCTGCTAGACAGTGGCTATTGGCAAAATCTGCTTTTTGCCTGAGTGTCCTTGCGTTATCGAATGAAATCCTTTGCTTTATATCAGTATCGACCGTGCTGCATAGCCCAAGGGAGGCCGGTGACTTACCACTGACTTTCTGCCCAGGTGATCCAGTTCACCCCTGCCTCAGCATCATATATTACATCAGGCTCATAGTTCTCCAGAATGCGCTGTACTTCGTAGTTTGATAATATCCCGCTGGTCCCAGTGCAGCTGCCTGGATTGGCGCCACCGCCGCTCGCCTGATGGAAGGGACATCCAGGGACATTACACGAGGGATCATCCAATCTAAATGACCGGCCATAGAAGGCTAGACCTAGATTCACTTTACTCGGGTCCACAGAGTTCCGCCAAAGAAGGTCCAAGCCTTGGCCTATCTCCGTTAGATTTGTGTGGGGGTTGACGACCGGGTCGGTGTGTTCGCTATTGCCATCCCAGGTGCCGTGAATATCATAAGACATGACATTATAAAAGTCAACATAAGGCAGCATGCCTTGAACGTCAAATCCTTGCAGGTACCCTAGCTAGGTCAGCAACACAGGTCACGCCTGAAGGATGGGGCACATGCAGTACGACGCTGGGAGAGTAATGGACACCCCATATTTATCCCCACAAGCCTCTTTCAGCTCTTTCATGAATGTTACCAACCGTGATTTATCGAGCGGATTACCCCCTCTGTCCGGAGCAACAGGGTATTCCCAGTCAATATCGATTCCATCAAAACCAAACCTTTCCATAAGTTCTAGTGCCGACTGGATAAATGCCCTGCGCGTCCCCGGAAAGCGAACCATAGTAGAGAATGTTTTCCCGCCAGCGTCCCATCCACCAACCGCGATATAGGTTTTCAGAGAGGGCTTTTTCTTTTTCAAAGCATTAAACTTGATATAGTCTTCCTCATCCCAGGCATTCATAGTTGTAATAGTGGAGTCCGCGCTATTGATCAAGGCAAATGAGTAGTAGAGATGCTAGATCAACGTTAATGCTCAGCGAAGGCAGGGAATATCCCCGTGTAGTATAACTCACAGTCCAGGGCTTGACGTTGATTTTCTCTGGGAGTATTACATCGCAAGGCCGATTGCGATTCCAGCTTTCGTAGTATCCAATGTAGATGTCACGGGTGGATGCTCCGGTGCAGGATCTATGCGATTTGTCGTCAGACACAATACATCATCCACGCTTTGCAGCGAGTAGACCAACGTACGGACGAACAACAGGCTCGCAACCGTTTTGACAGCCGTCTTCGCAAAAGTCGGGAGTGGTCCCACAGAATCTAAAGATATCCAACACCTATTAGATAGAGCCGAAACACAAGGGCAGAGACTACCCGTACCCATGTTTAGAGCAGCAGACGTTCAACGGACATGTTGCTCCGGGAATTGTCGCATATTCTAGAAACAGTCAGCCTTTTACTAGAAGGGAGATTCTCATAGCTATCAAAACGGACCACCGCACTCTGCCACTGCGTCGCAAGTTGACATGCACACATCCTCTCCGCAATAATCCGGCCCAAACCCGCAATGTCCGGAATTACTGCAACAGCCCGACGTGCACTCTCTGGTGGCAGAGCAAGTTGAAGAGTCTTGGCCCAACACTGGCACTACCAGAGCGCAAGCAATGGATACAGCAAGGAACGCCTTCAACTTCATCTTCATACCTTTGGCGTGAGATTGTTGCGATGCAGTATGTTGGAACACGGCGAACAGGATTTATAATCACTGGGGCCTACCGAGGACGCTAGAATTTTCAAAATCATACAAAGACAGGCCCTAGCTGCATGTGCTGCCTAGACCACCGTAAGTTGACATCGGCGACATCGGCTGCAGCCGGTACCTTGCTTAGACCCAACCGTACCTTGCACCATCTCGGTATCCAGGAACCAACCGCTCGACGTTTGTCATTTAGCTCGCGCGGATCCGGCCACTCCGGTCCGCCCTTCCCAGACATAATCCCTGTTATTATCATGCTGGATTCGGAAAATGTTGCGGAAGTTCTGCGCCCCGCTTTAGCCGTGATTCATGCATTCCTGTCACATCGCGTACAATAAGTGCACGACGGTCAATTTCGGTGCATTGGCGCTGCTCTGCCCAGCCTTGGCAACAGGTCGAGTCTCAGTTGGATATCCTCTAACTTTGCTCCTCCCGAGGACCAGAGGTTCTCGTATCTTAAAGGTAAATGCGACAAGTAAATACTCACTTGCCACCAAGGGATCAACAACAGAATCTCAATGCGGGCTATTTCCCCTCTCCGTTACCTGGTGTGCTTGCTGGCTCTTCGGAGGGCTTCTGCTTCACCCATTTCGCCAAACGCACTTGTGCCGGAGACCAACTATCTCTCAGAAAACGTGTCTATACCACTCAGCAGTACCGGCAGAGAAGTCCTTTCTAAGAGAGCTGAATGGGATTACAGCCGGTGTCAGGATCCCGACCAGGCCGTTACTCTCGCTCTAGGTTACAATGAGGCAAAGCTGTTGGTCAGTTGTGCGGTTGTCCATGCTGTGTTGACCGGACTAACAAGAGATGAAAACATGAACAGGTTGCCGCCGCTGAGCGTAGCTTTGTGGCCCTGAATCTATTCCTTGCAGGATCTCCATCGCGAGACCAGGCTCTCGTCTGGAACCCAGTGCTCTTGGATACATATGAAGCAATTTATGGAAGGGCGATCAACGAGGACAGCGGTTCACTAAACGGTATCGTGAAGAACCAACTTCAAGATCTTATCAGTTAGAGTTCCTACCCTCCACCTGCGGTTGCTGCGTATGGAATGCTAACACCACAGCAATCAGGCGCCGCTCAGAGAATGCGAAACGCACTCAACAATAACCTTGCCCCAATGATCGAGATTCATTGTGATACTGACTGGATGATACTACAAGGGATAGATGGGCAGGGAGGTTTGTAAACAGATCACCACAGTACAGTGTACTTCAACTGACTGAGAAGCAAGTTCCTGTCTTCAAGGATAATCGGCCACAGAACCGGGGAGGGCAACAGATTCTAAGATTTCCCGCCGGTCGCTGCGATAATCAGTATCAGAGATACTATGCATTCACAGGAAGTTATGTGCCTATCGGATTGGACCTGACTGTTTACTGCCCACAGCACTTTACGTCCTGGAGATTTAATCGACTCACGGCCCTTCTCGATTCTGCCATCCCCAGCACATATCATTTCGACAACATCGATAGAGATTACATCGGTCTTACTGTTATGCACGAGCTAATGCATTCGAGAAACATTCTTGGGAACGATGCTATGGGTAAGTAAGCTTCTTCCTCTTTCATCTTCACTTCTCTGTTTTCAACACTATGACTTACTTTCTGGATTCGCACTGCAGTTGATCTGCCATGTCCCCAGGACCTTGGATCATATGAATGTGTAGTTTACCTCGGCGAAAGTTCGCCGGCATCGTCTATCAATAATGCAGGTTTGTAGTCACGTTATGTCCCCACTGTTTTCATGTTTGCTAATGGAAAGCAGACAGCTTCGCACATTTTGCAGTTGGTAAAACTCCTGCTTTTTTTTTTACGTCTTTTCCAAGCACAGCTAACCTAAGACAGCAATGTATCTTAATAAATGGGACTGGAGTCTGGGGTTTCCCGTGGCTGTTGGTCTTTGAAAATCGCGCTTATTGGCCGGCATTTATGCCCAGCCTACTACTGTACCTAGAAGCTAGAGCGGCTAGAACAGCATGGAATCGGAAAGACCTGCCTCCTCCTGGAATATGTATTTAGTGCGGGTGCTGGCACTGCATACTAACTAAACAGCACGTAATTTTGAAATTATGTCTTTCGGCTGGTTTCCCAAGCCCCTCATCATCCGCATCGCGGGCTATCTGGACCAGCACGATCTAAGTGTTCTGACCAGAGTAAATCGCCACCTACGCCGTATCCTCCTTATTTATCTTTATCAACTTGATTTCAAACAAGGGTCTTTTTCAGCCCTTCATCACTACTGCCGAAACGGTTATATCAACGGCCTGGTGGACCTATTCATATCCACAAATACCATGCCTAGGGCATACCAACTGTCTTGGGATGGTAAGCTGGCGCCCTTTCTCACACACTCGAACATGATACTTTTCGGACACGAAGAAGGTATCAACCCCATGCACGAAGCCATCGAGAATGGTCGCCGCGATGTTGTCGAATTCTTACTCCGAAGGGGCTTCAACGCTAACTGCCGCCAAGGCGGGTTCACGGGGCTTGAGGTAGCCGCCGGGAAAGGCCATCTGGAAATCGTCAAGGTGCTCCTGAAGGCTGGCGCGGATGTCACTCGTGGCTCCGGCTTTGGTGGAGCCCTCTGGAGTGCTATTTATTATGACCAGGAAGATGTGGCGGCCTTCCTACTGACAGAGCTCAAGACTCGCCGTGCTGCTGGGAAAGAAAATGACCCTCCGGCGATGCTCATTTTCCGGCGGGCATTGGATTTGGCTGTACGGAGTAAGAACACACGAATGGTTGAGATGTTGCTGGAAGAGGTTGGGCCTGTGGACTTTGAAGGTGACCTTGGGGAGACCCCGCTTCTCGTTGCGGTCTGGTCGAAGACGGTGGAGGTTGTCATGATATTGTTGCGGAAGGGCGCGGACCCTAACAAGGACCTAGCCCAGTGGCCCAGACCCTTGACAGTTGCGGCGCAGAGGGGCTTGGTTGATATTGCAGGAGCGTTGTTAAGTGCTGGAGCGGATCCGGAAGCCCTTGATGGTACTGGCCGAACCCCGTTGTCCCATGCCGCAGAGGAAGGACATGTGGAAGTTGTCCGGCTCCTACTCAGGTATGGAGCAGATATCTCCCTGCGAGACTCGGGTCGGAAATGGAGGGCCCTCGAGTGGGCTATTTCCAAAAAGAAATTTGAGGTTGTGGATATTCTACGGCCTCTCTATGCAGAGACTGGTGGTGCGCTAGCTAGTTAGGTAGGAGACAACGAAGGGTCCTTGGATGGGAGATCTGGAATCACCTACCCAGGACGCTAGTTGTTCGTTTAGTGATCCCAGAGTAACCTTTAAACTAGCGCATGCACTGACTTAATCAGGGCGTCGGACTCTGCCAACGCCAAGCAGCTCCAAGACCCTGAGCCATCCGCGCCGCAATTTAACTGCAACAATTCTCGCTTCCGGGGATCACGCGCAGCAGACCAAGGAGCTAGTCAAGACCCTCTCAAGCCTGCTTCCGCGCTGGTCGACGCCCACGTTAAATCGAGTCGGGAACAGGATTGAGCCCCTAAGAGGGTTTGTCGCAAATATTGCCGTTAACTGATTCGGTCTTTACTTTGAAAAGTTCTGTCCTACTAATATAGCGCTTTGAAGCACAAGCTAACTCATATCAACCAGGCCTGCATCCATACATGCCGTGGGTAACGACTCATTGGCCTGTGGGCCAAAATAATTAAGGATCCTGGCACAATCGATACGACTGAAATGTCGACTTGCTAGCTGTGGTCAGACATAAAGCAACTGGGCGCCGTCGCTCTTTAGCACCCCCGTGAGTGGTATATCACAATTTCCGTCGCTGAACACTGAAGAATGATTCCATCTCGCACTCTTGTCCAAAGCCTTCTGATCGGAGCGGCTCAAGCCGCAACCATCAGCAGACGATGGGTCAACGGCGACTCGCCAACAGGCACCACAGACCCGGATGTCTCCGGAAACTGTTACTACTGGGCGAATGAAATTACTGCTCCCGATACTTGTGAAGCACTTGCATCTTACTTTGGTGTTACCATCCCGCAGCTGGCCTTATGGGTGGGTATTTCCTCAACACCAGGGACCGCAATGTTCGCTAACAGTCTTATCTCAGAATCCATCCCTCTCTACTGGTAGTGATTGCTCCCTAGAGGAGGGATGGAGCTATTGTGTGGACGCTCCGTTTGTGCAACCGACTAGCACAACTACTAGGACTACTACGACTACAACTACGACTGCCACCACAACTACAACTTCAACCCCAGGGGGACCCTCCCCAACCCAGCCGGGCTTAATCGAGTCCTGCAACGCCTTCTACCAGGTTGGAATGGGCGATTACTGTTACGCAATTGTTGAGACTTTTGGAAACTTCACGCTGGATCAGTTCTACAAATGGAATCCGTACGTACGGCCTCTCTTTACAGGATCTTCTCTAGAGCTCTAACCGTACATCGCAGGGCCGTTGGCACGCAATGCTCAGGCCTTCAAGCCGGCTATTACGTGTGCATAGGTATCGAAACAGCTACGACGACGACGACGACGACGACGACGCCACCCCCAACTACTACGACTCCTCCAAACACACCTCAACAGCCGAATATTGACAACGACTGTAAGTACTCACTCGTCTTTCTCGGAGGAAGCGGCTAATTGCAACAAACCATTCAGGCATCAAGTTTCACCTAGTAGTCGAGGACGACTCCTGTTCTGGCATCGCAGCGCAGTACGGAGCCAGTCTTGCGGACTTCTACCGCTGGAATCCCTCCGTCGGCTCCTCCTGTGGCAGCCTATGGCTGGGCTACTATGTATGCGTTGGGACTTCAAGTACGTGAATACCTACCTGAGATTTACTCTTTACTCACACGTTTCTTCTACCAGCCTCCCAACCGACCACAACAACAACAATGACAACGACGACCACCACCACCACAACACCACCGGGTCCCTCCCCCACGCAGCCTGGTCTAATAACAACCTGCACAAGCTACTATAAAGCACAAGCAGGCGACACATGCGAGGCTATTGTACAAGAGAAATTCCCGTATATAAACTCCCTGGTCCTTTTCGAGCGCTGGAACCCGGCCATTGGGTCTAGCTGCTCTAACCTTCAAGCCGGGTATTATTACTGTGTGGCGACGGAACGCCACCAGCCTATGCCAGGGATTATTAATAGTTGTAGAAGATATCATCAGGTAAAGACAGGGGATAACTGCTGGTCAATCCAGCAGCAGTATGGCATCACGGCGGCGCAGTTTAATCGCTGGAATCCGATGGTGGGGAGTTCGTGCGAGAGCTTGTGGCAGGGCTATTTTGTTTGTGTTGCCGTTTGATGGGAGGTTGGAATTCAGTTACTTTCAGGGTACTATAGAGCATTGGCAAACTCTGGGGTGGATCTGAGCCTATCCCGTCATTTAATACAGTCACATAAAGCGATTCATAGGCATCCACCTCAATATCCAAAGAATCTAACGCAGCGTGCTTATTACCTCTTTGCCCATCGTCGTCTAACAAGCGTACTACGCCGTCATGAAGCTTTGGGTGTAGTGACCACAGTTTCGCAGCCTTGCGTCCCTTGCGCGACATTTTGAATCCGGATGAGAGAGGAGCCTTGCTGGATTCCAAGGGCGATTTCCTTTTCTCTTTTCTGGAGCTCTCAACCCTCTCCCTAATGCCCGGAAAACGGGGGCTGTACGCATTAGACAAAAAATAGTATTTTAATCTAGCTGTCGAATGGCCATGCTTCTTCCTATGCAACGCTTTCTGTTTTAGAATGTGCTAGCTTGTCAATCAGCTCTGCCTTAGCTTGCTTTAGAAGCTTCTTTACTTCATCGTATTGCTCTGCCCGTACAGCACCTTTGTCAGGCTACATCTGGCCCAGCGATTGCCTTAGGCTTCGCATTAATTTCATTCCTCTGATTGCGCCAGAAGCATCCTCATTGATCAAAGCAACCTCATCTGCAGAGAACAGCAATGGAAACGGCGAGTTGCCAGCGGCTTGCACCCCTGGTAGGGCTGTCCACTCCTTTTCGAGATCAAGGCATCTTGATTGATATATTGCCTCCCCGTCCATGAGGAGATTCTGAGCAAGAAGCAGCATCTCAAAGCTGGTAGTCTGTCGAAATTCCATGGCTTTGAATAATGTTTCGCTATTGCCGGAAGTGAATCTCTGATATAACGCTGAGAGTGACATTTTTAGATACAGATCCTGGGCTTCAGCTTTCTCAACAGAACTAAGTTTATCGAAACCCTCTAGGAATGCTGGTGGATCAATACCTGTCGATGGAGGACCATCGTAATTCAAGAAGTATGGCTGGCGCGCGTGGTCAAAAAGGGGCAACAGTTCACTTGATTGCCGCTGGCTCTTCGGGGTGAACAAAGATGTTTTCCGCGTGGAGGTCAGGGTGCCATAGGAAGGCAGTCGTGATTGATGGGTCTGTTGGTAGAAGGTATCTAACTTGAAACCAGAGAT
>JOMC01000119.1:14585-29038 GCA_000812125.1 Aspergillus ustus
TGACCTCCACCATCCAACACTAACTATTCTATATATATATGGTAAGGGCCTTACACTATAGTATTATACTGTTATGACACTGCCCGCACCTAACGAAGGGCGGCCACACGAGGCAGAACCACCCGGCGATGACAACCAATCAACCAGCCCGCAACAAGAGGGATGCCCGCAACTAACCCAGGCGCTTAGTGATCGAGGACTGAGCGCTAAACCTGATCAAGTGCATCAATAAGAAACTACGGACATATGTACATATATGTAACCGGCCATCCTTGTTTTCTTGAACCAACGAAGACCACAGCCTGGTTCCTGGTTTAGCATAGCACCCACCCCATCGTGATGGGACATTCTAGTTTAGTTCTGAAACGTTGTAACTTTCAAAAGCTCCGTATCAAGCACGCGTAGATTACGCTGTAAGAACATTGCAACGTCTTCAGCGTATACATACCGACAACCGAATGCCGAACGGGTTTTCAGGCCATCGCAATCGCAATCGCTGGTTGCTTGGCCTCCGCTCTCGTACGTACTGGCCAATATTTTAAGCAGGCACATTGCACTTGGGGTTACTTTCTCTCCCCAACTTGCCAAAAAAAAAAAAGAAAAAGAAAAAGAGATATGGCTCCCAAATCTGTCCTGATCACTGGCTGCAGCGAAGGTGGCATCGGCGATGCCCTCTGCAGGGAGTTCCACCGCCAGGGCCTCCGCGTCTTCGCTACGGCGCGGAACCCGGCTAAGATGGAGCATCTCAAGGCGTTTGGGATAGAAACTATCCCGCTAGACGTCGTCGACAAGGCTTCGGTCAGCAAGGCCGTTGAAGCGATCCGGCTTGCTACGGGCGGGACGTTGGACTTTCTTGTTAATAGCTCGGGGTCAGGTGCGATAGATATACATACCCCCATCCGCACGCATAGCGCTCCTTTCATTGATGCATTTCCGGGGCTGACTGACCTGACCTTACATGACATAACTAGGCTACTCAATGCCCCTCCTAGACGCAGACATCGACACGGCACGCGAAATGTTCAATGTAAACGTCTTCGCAGTAATCTCAATCACACAAGCCTTCACCCCCCTCCTCATCGCCGCGAAGGGCACAGTCCTAAACATCGGCTCGATAGCAGGCAAAGCCCCCTGGCCCTTCCAGGGCTTCTATAACGCCTCCAAAGCCGCCGTGAACCTGCTGACAGACCAGCTGCGCATCGAACTAGAGTCTCTGCATGTGAAAGTGATTCTCGTTATGACGGGGCCTGTCAGAACGCAGTTCTTCCACAATCTGCCGGAGGCGAGGCTGCCGCGGGGCTCGGTCTATGCGGCTGCGCGTCAGGAGGTTGAGGAGATGCTGTCGGGGAAGCGGGCGCAGAGTGCGGCGATGGATGTGCATGAGTATGCGCGGGAGGTGGTGCGGAATGCGTTGAGGCCGAGGCCGGTTGTTGTTCAGTGGATTGGGGGGTCGGTTTCGGCTGTCTGGGCTGTGTCGGCTTTTTTGTGGCATACTGCTTGGGTGTGTTTTCTTTTCCCTTTCTCAAATCATGGTTGTATTGGAAGGTAGCTTGCTAATAATGAATGTTGGAATAGGATTCGATTTTGCCGCGAATCTTTGACCTTGCGTTGGTTAGGGAAAAGGTTCGGCGGTCTTTATAGGCACGTTGTGAAACTGGTAAATGTATAAGGGCGGCTGGCTAACTTATTCTTGTCATCATATATCGTGACCTTGGACTCATGTCGTATTATACCTGCGGGGGATGTTCCCAGGGCGGACGAGATGGAAGTTGCGAAACGGTATCGATTGGCGGGCTGCACGAGATTCTCCAAGTACATCTAGCTATTTCGCGATACTCACTATTCGTTCTACACATCCTCTCTAGTAAGGTAGGTTTTAAGAGAAATTAGCATAACCCCGAGGGTAGATACTATGTACATTCCAGCTGGCCAGACCCGCAACGAACCCGCTGGGCAAACCTGGTTAATTCATCCCCAAGATGAAACAGGTGGAGCTCGAGAAAAAAAAATGAGCTATATTACAAGGTGCCCACTAATTAGGAACCATATGAAACACAAATTAGACACTATTATAATAAGACGCTCATTCCTGCCCCAACTTCTCCAGACCACTTGTTTGACGCATCATCGAGTCCTGATTCTCGTCAGCTACGGCTTCACACGATGTGATATAAAGAAAAAGAGGGAGAGAAGGAAAAACTTGGAATGAATCACAACCTACCATGATAGAAGCTGGCAAGAACCGCTTTGCAAAATGCACAATCCCCGCCTGTTCCGCCCTCCAAATCTTCCCCGTGGCCCCGTTGCTAATATCAACAGCGATCTTCGCAGCGTACTCCTCTGCTAGTGTTTCACCCTTGAAATCCTCACCCCGAGATCGGGCGTCAATCTCTTGTACCGCGGGCAGGTAGATCGAATCCCCGGCAGCTTTAACGCAGTCGTCATCTTGGATACGATATTCGTGCCCACTGCGCCTGTCATCACGGTCAGGACGCGCACGCCGAATGGCTCGAGCTCGAGACGCAGGGTATTGCTGATTGTCGTGATGGCTGCCTTTGAGGCGCCATAGAGGCCTATAGAGAGAGTTAATCGCTGTTTTTTTTTGGGGAGGAAGCTAGCTTAGCTTAGCTCAAGCAAGGGGCAACAACGTAACGCACCAGAGTACGGACTATGAAGAACCCCCGAGAGAGAAGAAATATTCATAATAGTGCCCCTAGCAGCAATAACCATCGACGCGAATGCCTGCGTGCACGCCAGAAAACCCCACATGTTAACATCGAACATCCCTTCCCTTGGTCCAGATCCGCGTCTAGCAGAGGCATAATCGATGCGACGCCGGAGTTGTTCACGAGACAGTCCAGCTTCCCGCCGCCTGTCCCGCGGCGTACCTCAACAGCCGCTGCGTCGATGCTAGCATGGTTGGTTAGGTCTAACGCCAGGATGGTCACATTCGGCAGGCCTTTGAGCTCCGACAGCTTGGATACGTCGCGCGCTGTCGCGAACACGTGGTAGCCATTGTCCACCAGGGACTTGACGAAGGCTGCGCCGATTCCGCCCGGGCTTGCAGCCTGTTACCAAAGCGATTCTTGCGCGCATTATTGGAGGTGGGGGGTTGGGGTTGGAAAGGAAAAAAGTAGCTTATAGAAGAAGGATGTTGGGTGAGGGATACATGCATTATTGACTGGTGGTCACCAAGATATATAAGGTTAATATCTGGTTTCGATGGCCTTCCAGGTCGAAAAGCTCTATACAATAGTTACCATGTATGGATAAGGGGATAACCAATCGTTGTACTTGAACATAATCACCGCGGCCGAGAAGAGGTTTGTCAAGTGGCGATCGTGAGAGGACTGCCGAGTACCGAATGCCGAGACTTTATTCGAGTGTGTCACAGAGGCGGAGACTCGGATCTGGATCGCTGTTTCACTTTCGAGTCCTCCGGAGGTAGCATCCTATACATCTGATTTGGCACTGCTTGTCGGCTCATGCTTATTGTGGTTTCTCTGTTAAGGTTTACCGGTGGCTAATATCTACGCTCGAGTTCGAGGGTTGTGGCTCGGCACCCCTCGAGTCCTTGCCGGAAGGTAGGTAGAATACCCATACATACATATCAGTCAGACCCAAACATTAAATCCAGTAGTGTCTCTTCCTCAAGCAGCCTCTCCCCCTGGCTCCGCAACCAACAAAACCATATCAAACCCAATTTCAGACGGCTTATCCCTGAAATGCAACTGCAGCTGCGGCACTAGAGCCTCTTTCATCTGCTCCTTATTCGGATCATCGGAGTACCAAAGATCAACGAGAATATCCGCCGCCCTATCGCATCTCTGCATCAAGTCCTCCTCGGGGAACACGCACGCCATATTAACCTGGTTGAGCGTAACACGACCAAAGCCGTGGCTGGCGAATATCTTAATCGCCGCATCGAGAAGATACCCCTGGTGACTGAGAGGCTGGCTCTTAGCTGCGAGAGGCGTGCAAATCGCGTTCTGAAATCGGATTACCTCGTTCCAGGGTGCGCCTTGGAGGAGCATCATGCGTGGATTTGGGGCGGATCGGTTGACCATGCGGACCGTTGCATGCAAGGTCTCGGTGACATTATCAACATGATCGAGAATCCACGTTCCGATGACGCTCTCGAAGTGGTTGTTTAGATGCTCGATCCGCCCTGCGCTGAATTCGCTCAAGTGTAGGTGCACGTTCGACCCTTCCTTATGCGGGAAGGCTGCTAATCCTGTCAACCATCATCAGCATCTCAATGTGCGCGAATGTGTCGACATAATCTTACCAGCGGTGCTATTACTGAGCTTAAGGACCCTCCCACTCCCGAAAAGCCCGTTAAGGACAGTTTCCAAGCCGGCACTGCTAACCCGCCTGCTAAACTCACCCCACGCGCCCGCATCAAGCCGAGCCCGTCCAGAAAACGGCCCCAACGCATGCCTCGGATACGGATACGGCCCCAACAGCGGCTCCCCGCCAACCCTCCTCGCAACAAGCAAAAGATGATCCTCAGGGGTAAGATGCAACTGATCCTCGGGCCGAAACGTAAAGTTACTTTCGGACAGAATCTCAAACCCGGCACTCGCCAACAGCTCCCTCCACGCATGCTCCGACAAAAACACCTCGTCTGTCGTCTGGCTCATCCACGGCTTATCCATATAGCGCACGCACCCGGCCCACGCGCCGTCTGCGACGACCTGTGCATCCGCGGGGAGACTGTTGCTCGGCGTTACGCCTAGAACGAGGATTCCTGTCGTTGGGGCGAGCCAGTGTGCGAACCGGAAGACCATTGCGTGTGTGTCGCCTGGCGAGATTTGGAAGAGCGAGTAGATGGCGAAGATGGCGTCGAATGGGCGGCCGCCGTGGCCGTGGCCTTGCTCCTGCCCTTTCCCGCTTCTTGGCGGTAGTAGTCGTGGTGGCGGATTATACACGCGCATATCCGCGCGCTCGAATCTCCCCGCGGGCACCTGGCGCTTCGCGATATCGACCATGTTCTGCGCGATATCGATCCCGTGGACGGAGTGGCCTGCAGCCGCAAGCATGTGCGAGACGGGCTTGCCCGTTCCGCAGCCTACGTCGAGGACTGTGCTCTTTGGGGGCAGGAGCGGGATCACGGATTCGACGGTGGTGACGAGGTTAGGACTTGCTGCGAAGGCATCTTCGTACCGCTGCCCGAGGTAGTTGAAGAGGGCTTCGGCGGTGATGCTCATTGTGGGAAAGAATAAGAAGCTAAATGTAAATGGGATTAGATTGGGTCCTCTGATGTTTGTTTGGAGGGTTTGGTTTCCTTTGGGATGCTGGTTTAAAAGTTGGGAAGGGTCGGTTTTATATTTGTACAAGCCTCAAACTCCGGACATCCGGGCGATTGACAATCCCTGCGGGGCATGTGGCAAACCCAGGCCGATTGTAAAGATATACACGCGGTGAGTGTTGAATGTTAACTCTGCTTAGCATGTATGCAGAATATGTTAAGAGTCCATCAATTATTGTATGTCCGTGCACGTCTCCTGCGTAGGTACCTTTGTCTGCTACGTGGATTACTGGACCCGCATACTCTTGTGGATGTATTGTTAGTCCACGTGCATGGGCGGGAATAGTAAGCTTAGGGATCCGTGCGGGTAACCAGATGATTGCGGGGACACTTTTTGTGGTTTATCTCTTAAGGATAAGGATAGAAATGAGGGGGTGGGGGGCGTGATATGAAGTCAGTGATTGGTAGTGTACATCATTGACCGTGAGGTGGTGTGAGGTTGTCGTTCTCAGGACGATCTCGCCTCTCGGAGAGAAGAGAAGATAGGTGGATCCGAATATCAGTAACCTAACTACACAGGGGGCTAACCCACTCTAATTAATCGATGGGCTTGAAGCCGTAGCTCTGTCACTGGAAAGTTGTATACATGCTTGCTGGGTGCAGTAACTGGGTGTTGAGACACAGAAAAAAACTAACCCTATGTGAATCCGGATATGTATTGAACTTCCCACATTGTAGTTCCCACAGTGAAACATTCTAGAAGTGGTTGAACGCTCAATCCGAACTACGCGCATTATTTGGCAAGTTCGAACATTCTTGCCAGTCTGTTAACGATCTTGTCAAGCCCTATAACGCGGTACCTCTCCAACTACACAAACAAACAAGTTCACTAGCTTAACATAAACAGGGGCTTTTTTTTTTCGTGAGTTGCGACTCCATATTCTGTTCGATGGGATACATAGCCCTAGGTAGCCTTGGCATCTCGGAAGATAGTCCAGCTCATGTTACACGAGAACGTCACAAAGGCTTTTTTGTCACAGTGCAATGCAATGTACATGGGTGATACCCGACAAACGGCACTGGACCACTGCTATAGCACTGCGAGCGGGATGGAGGAGATGGCGGATATGGTTGCTGTTCGGTTGGGGCACTCGGAGCGGCATGCGCGGTTGGTACTTTAGAAGGCATAAGTAGTGCAGCACTTGGCTACTGCTGCCTACTGAAAGGATAATACGCTGAGAATCAGTTGGCTAGAAATCCCTCTGGCTTTTTTCTGGGTTATATATAGACCCGTGACAACTAGAAAGGGTGCTCCTTTCATGTGTGGTGCAGCCCATTCCGCAGTACTGCGGACGGCAATTCTCGAGTAGCCCAGTCACCGAAACGCCATAATTATGTTTTTTCTATCCCCTCCCACTTATCTTCCAAAAAAAAAAATAAGAAATTTTTTACTTCATATGTCGCTGGTGGAATTAAGGTGAAAATCTACCAACTTAGACATCTCTTTCGGTGCCTGACAGACAGTAGGCACGCAAGGCACCAGTGGACGGGAGCCTGCGCCCTTTCCCAGTTAGGGCTTAGTTGCAGGCCACCAACAACAACATAAAATACACTGCGATTCCCATCCAAAAACACCCATGACATGATTTCTTCATTCTCTCACATTTGAACATCACACTAAATAATCATGGGGAAGCGCCCGATTGATCCAGCTACTGCATCCTCCCCGGCCACGCGCCGGGTCAAGCCGACCCCAATTGAGGCGCAAAAGCCGTTCAGGATCACCAACCTCGATGACGGCGAAGTCGTCCATCAGACATGCCTCTCGATCCAAGGCGAATGCCCAATTTTCGAGTCCACCGATAGCGATAACAATTCATTCATATCCGTGAGTGCGACCGACAACTTCGGCCAGACCCAGCCCGCGCAGCACTGGCCGCTCTACCAAGGCCGCTGGAAGGCGCTCGTGATGCTCGCCCCAGGCCTCAACACGATCACAATCACACTAGGGCTACCAACCCCCCAATTCAACTCCCAGGGCGACCTGCATGAATCCGTCTCGCTCTCAGTCTCGGTAACCTACACCCCGCTCCTGCAGCTGCCCCCACTACACCTCGCAATCCTCGTCGCGCGCGACTCCCCACTCCTAATCGACTGTCCACCAGCCAAATACGGCGGGATCTCCACCGCGCATTGCGACATCGACGCCGCGATCACCAAGTTCCGCATGGCGGCGTACATGTGGCAGGCTGCGACAGCGGAGGATTTGCGACGTCAGGGCCTCGGTCGGCGCGCGTTTAGGCTCGATGAGGAGTGGAGCGCGAATACAACCCTGCGCGCGAACTACGCAGCGAAGAGCGTGAATGCCGCCGTCGCGAAAGTACACATCATCCGGACCGAGAAGACAGTCGCCGAGCTTCGCGATGCGCAGGTCGCGCAGCAGAACCCGCGCGGCCGCGACCGCGACGCACTGCATCGATACTTCGAGGCTGCGCTTGCTGCCTCGGGTGTACCGGTCTTCGAATCCGCGCGCCGCCCCGTCGTCGCGGGTATGATCCTCGACTCGCACTACGCCCCCGAGCAGTCGCTTATCCTCGGCCATGCGGCGCTCGGATGTCATAAGGCCGAGGGTCTCTCGCTGGGGATCTTCGGTAGCCACCTGACGTATGCGTGGCCGCGGTTTCTGGAGGAGGTCCCCGCGTGTCTGGTCGATGGAACGGGCACGGGGGAGATGGTGGGGAATGATAACGGGGAGTGCGGGACGATGCGCGGGGCGTGTTTCGTCGGGCAGGGCGCGTTCCTGCATGAGGTGGGCCATGCGTTTGGGGCGGGGCATACCTCCGGGATTATGGCAAGGGGGTATTCGAGGGCGTGGGGGGTGAATTTTGTCGAGCATGAGGTGTTCAAAGGGCTGCAGGATGATGAGGCGAGGTGGGATATTCGGGATGTCTTGCTTTTCAAGCTGCTGCCGCATTTTGCGAGTCCTGGGGATAGTCCGTTTCCTGTTTCTGCGGAGTTTAAGCATGCTGCTGTCCGTGTGGAGGTTGTTGTTGTGGATGAGGCTGGCCCCGAAGAGGGGGGTGGTGGAACTGCGGATGAGATCCTCCGGGTGACCTGCAAGGCTGGGCTTGTGCTGGTAACAGTGCAAAGCGGCGACGACGAGGCCGAAGAGTACCTGTCTGACGTCCACGGCACCAGCACGGAATTCCTGATCAACACGACACGCGACGAACTCGACCGCAGCAAGCCCCTGAAGATAACCGTCCTTGGCGGCAACGGCAAAGAGCGCGTGATCAACGACGCATGGCGCATGTTCAAGGATAAACCCTTCATTACCATCCCCGGCACCGACCTCATCCTCCGCAAACAATCCGTTCACTCCAACGACTTCGAGAAACACGAGCACGCCGAAGGCGAGTACATCCGCTGGGCCATGCTCCTGAACCACCGCGGAAGGGACGGCAATCTCTACCGCGCGACGTCGATCGATCTCCGCGTCGGGTGTACAATGGATGGCGCGGTTGTGTATTATGCGGATGGCGAGCATGAGAATTGTGGGCCTGCGCGGAATAGTCAGACCGGGGAGACGCACCGGTTTGGCGGGCATGCCTCTCAGAGGCATGATCTTCCGCAGGGAGAGACGATTCGAAAGGTGGCAATTTGCAGGAATGATGATGGGTGGGGGAGTCTGTCAGGGATTCGTATTACGCTGAGTAATGGGGAGTCTTGGGGACATTTGAACCAGCGGGACAGCCGCAGCTATGATGACGATGACGATGAAGACGATGAGGATGACAATGACGATGACGAGGACAACCAAGAAGATGACCGGGATTCAGGCTTTGTCGAGGTCCTTGAACCAGAGCAGGGCGAGGTGATTGTCGGCTTCTACGGGCAAAGCTCTGCGAATTCGGGATTCACCTACCAGTTCGGCATCCTGACTGCCCCCAGCGCCGTTGAATTGCCAGAGGTCGTTTACGATATGCCCGAGCTGAGAAACGTCTAGCCTGTCGGGACAAAATAGATGACTCTTGCTATGGATTCACTCTTCAGATTAGGAACTGATGCTATTTTCAGTTCCCAACAGAAATGAAACTGATTCGCGATAATGAATATTACCAGTAAGAGGTAGCCTGCACCCTACCATGATGCATTGATGCCGTGGTATTCGATAGTAACATTAATATTACCAACAGGAGGGGACTGGGCTTAGTAGTACCGCCGGTAGAGAGCATCCATCCTAGTGAGGCAATGCAAGGCTCCGTCCATTCTAGTCATGGAGCAGTAAAATGGCTATGAGAGCACGGGAAATGACGGATGGGGACGTGTAAGGTACAAGGATGGCATTGCTAGAAATATATTAGAAGAAGAAGAAGAAGAAGAAGAAGAAATATGGTAGTAGCTATAGGATTAATAAGTGGACCAGTAAAGTACAAGCATAAAAGAGCATCCTCGCGTTTAATTTTACATGAACGCAAGGTCAAATCGACACACACAGCCCCTGACCCATTGAAGTGCAAGCATGTTAGATCATCTTTCAACACGCATACAAGTCAAAAGTGAAATGCGCAGACATGTAATTTGGTTACTTAGTATACAGTGTGGGTATGACGACAGGCGAACAGAAGTCACAGCACATAATGATGCCTATTGCGCCTAGAAAGCAGGACACCTCGCATCACCCGATGGCGCAGGCACAGCAACAGTTGTAGTGACAGTGGTGGTGACAAGAGCCGGTTCCTCACCGGTGTCGCCACCTTCCTGTCCAGGCGCGGTAGGGATGGCGGTATCAGTCGGTGTAGGAGGGTGGTCCAGGGTCACGGGGTGGTCGTAGTCCGAGCACCAGCCGATTGTTCGCGGGACGACCCCAGGCTTCGTGTATCTGGAGGAAGTCGCTGCTGTGGTGGTGCTGGTGGAGGAGGATGAGGAGGTTGAGGTGGTGTCGTGACCATGATCGTGGCCGTGTCCGTGGCCGTGGCCGTGATGCGGGATCGAAGAAGGAGAGCTGGATGCGGTAGGGATCACGGTGACATAAACAGTCGTGGCGTCGCAGGTAGTAGCCGGTGGAGGAACGGTGGTGTCGACACAGTCACTGCCGTCGAGAGCACCACTGACGGTGAAGTGCTCGCCCTGCGCGTAGATGATATACACATTGGTACCGTTGATCGCGCTGAGCTGGTAGCCCCATTCCGGGTTGGTGTCGCAGGGGATTTGCACGGTGTAGGACTGATCCGCTGTAGGGATGTCGGTGGCTAGAGGGACGTAGGACGGAGGCCACGAGACGAAGTTCCAGAGATAGAGGCTGAAGACGGAGGGGTCTGTATCAACAGTGGTCCAGTTTACAGTGATGGTGGACCCGGCAGGGTATGTCGAATTCGCAGTGGGCTCGGTGATGGCGATGGCGGCCACCAGCGAGTTGAGAAATGTTGCGGAGATCGCAAACCGAACCAAGGAACGCATCTTGATGAGAAAGACGAAATGAATGACTTAGTGAGTAACGATAACTAATGCACGAAGCAATAAACGAATGACTGGGGTAAGTTGAGATGATTGTCGAGATCGGCAGCCTGGCAGCAGTTTCGGGCGAATTTATGACATTTTAGGGGGGCTGATGGGCTTATCTGATGTAGCCTTGCTCGGAAATTACAAACCCCGAGGGGCTCCGCTGATTAGTTGTGTTTAAGACATTCACTTGACTAGCGCTTGGGGTCATCTCGAGGGTCCAAAGAGTGGGCCCTACTCGAGGGTGTTGCTTATGCCTGAGTGGCTACGTCGAGTCTATTAATACGGTGCTTAGCTCAGGTTCGCATGGAACTTGTCCGACTGCCCCGCCTGTGAAATGAACACATTTGCCATGCCCATGGGGTACTTTAGGCATATGTTTTGCTTATCGCATTGATTACTGTGAGCCCTCCAAAAGGTACTAATCTAACAAGCGCATGCTCTAGTCTCAAAATCGGCTCTCCCGCTGGTCCGAGAAATATTGTCAGAAAGAGGACTCATTTGAGCCCACGCTCTAGCCCTAGCTAGTCCCTCTCTTAGCCTGAACAGCGTCAGGCCGAAGAGACATTTCCTGACCCAGCTCTATGCCGAGATTAGATATAGAGGAATCTGCTAAAGGTATCGCCAATGAGACCCGTTCAAAAAAAGGACAACACGATAACTAAATCAGATCAGGACATCGGAGACGACTCCTAGTAACTGAACTCATTCAAAATTTTCTTATATAGATGCGCTTTGGCAGTTGAAGCCGGTTAATTATCGCTCACTCCTGGTGCCCTGCTCGCGCTAAGTGGTACATCTGCGATGCATCTCGTGAATGGACAGGTTATCCTTGGCTTCCCTACAGGGCGTCTGTTTGCAATTCTCCGCAGGCTGGCCCAACTGGGTAATTAGGCGCGTGCTACCTGTTTGGTAGCCAAGGCATGCGCATATACCTGATCGCTCGACGACTGAAGATGATTGATAAACGACAACACGACCCCCGGAATTCTCTGGTTCATCTGGGACTAGGTATGACAATCAAGTGTCCCTACATCACATGGTAACTAAATTTAATCTAAATTTGGCTTGTTGAGTTGACGCCTAACGCCCTGTACAAATTCCAAGAAACCGGGATTCTATGACCCTGTTTAGCCCATTAAGCGAGGTTTCTGGACTACACGGTAGAAAATCTTATTCTTAATCTCCACCAACGAGAGCAGCCGGATCCAAGATAGCAAACAAAATTTAATGGGGGAGCTTGCAAATGCATGGTAGGTTGGTGCACAGGCCCGGCGTCGTCTGAGCGTCAACCCTTCCCGCCACCTCCACACCGATCGCATCTTGCAGTATGGATGGGGCTGTGCAATCGTCGCCGTTGAAGAACCAAGCTCTGGGAACAGATTCCGCAAGATGCATAGCACGAGCTGCACACCCATTTGTCCATCTCCAGAAAAGTTAGGCGACTCACGGAGGCGACAAAAGGTTAAATGGTTTAGTGGCAGAGCGATCCATGGAAAGCACTGGCCAAGAGGGCATCCCACAGGTGCAACCCACGCCAGCGCGTCATCGACTGTGCAGCTATCACCGTTGCGGCCATGACTTCCCCAACAGCGTTGGCAAAACGCTGAAGACGGTGAGAAACCGTTAAGTATGGCGGTGGCGGGAGAGAGAGAGGGGTATCCGAGCGCTCGCTCTATCGCTCCAGAAGAAGAACTCCTTCATCTAGCACACACACACACAAACACACAGCCCGCGATGTCGACCTCCTAAGCATCTCCATCTCCATCTATGATGTCCCTGTCGGACGTTGGCATCCACCTCGGCTCCGTCATCTCACGCCCAGCAACCTACGCCGTCACCGCGTTCTTCTCCATCGCCCTATACAATGTCCTCGAGCTCACATTCCTAGTCTTCCTCGTCTTCAAGCGGCACGCGGGGCTCTACTTCTGGAGCTTCCTAGTCGCAACATGGGGGATAGCCATCTACGCCATAGGCTTCATCCTCGACGACTTCCGCGTCGACGACTCCATCCGCATGTTCAACGTCACCCTCATCATCGTCGGCTGGTGCGCAATGGTGACCGGCCAATCGCTCGTCCTGTACTCGCGCCTGCACCTGATCGTCCGCCGACGGATCATCCTCCGCTTCGTCCTGGGGATGATTATCACAAACGCGATCCTCCTTCACATTCCAACGATCATCCTCTGTTACGGCGCAAACTCCGCCATGTACAAGCGCTTCGCGTACCCCTACGGCGTCTATGAGCGCATCCAGGTAACCGTTTTCTTTTTGCAGGAGACAACCATCTCCGCGATCTACATGTATCAGATGTGCCGGTTGTTCTACACGGGAGGCACGCTGGGAAACGTCATCCACGGCGAGGGCGCGGTCCGCCGCCTCATGCTGCATCTTATCTATGTGAATGTCATCGTCATCCTCCTCGATATCGCAATCCCCGTTCTGCAGTACAGCGGCCGGTATGCGTCGCAGACTGCCGCTAAAGCATTCATATACAGCGTCAAGCTAAAGCTCGAGTTTAATATCCTCAATCGGCTGGTCGAGCTTGCGCAGCGGTCGCGGCGCGAGTGGAGTTCGAGCGGGGATAGGGAGAATGCGGCGACGCCGCCGGATTTCGGTGCGGAGCAAGTAATGGATCAAGGACAGGGTCAGGGACAGGGGACTGCGCGCAATACGGATCCGAGCCAGCGGCGCAGAAAGTATCAGTGCCCGTGGCACTTGTTTACAGTCAGCGTGAGGGAGGTGGTCTCCGATAGAACGGCGTACCGGGTGTAGGTACCGAGGAGCCCTGAGGGGGACCATTGCATCCGACCCGCTTGGGTAGTCCCTTTTGCTGGGGGTTCGTGGGTGGTTGTATAGTTGATATGTGATTTGAAGCACTGCTAGTTTAATACCCTGCTATGCTAGCTAGTTATACCTTACGGATTACGATACCCTGTAATTATTCTCAGTGCACAGTACCTATCCTACTATATCGTATTTGGAAATATTACTCTTTATAAAAAAAGGTTGTGGCGCGTTAGTTACTGTGCGAATATTTCAGTGTAAGTGTATGAGAGTCGACGATGCGACACCAATACAAAGTCGGCTGCTGGAAGAGTACGTACGCGGGAGTTGAAGATGAGACCGCGCTTTTTCAACACCTCTTGTCGCTAGTAGTACACGGCTGAAGCTATCGAAGCTGTTGAATACCTGTTGTTGAAGGGGGTCGAGGTGCTGCAGTTGTTGGAGGCCGTTTCCCTGTTAATCAAAATCGGAATCCAGAAAACTCGTACAGTTGGTGGATCGGGTTTGCGGGGACGCTTTATGTACATGCATACACATACAATCACGTGAGCTGTAAATCACTGGGGTAACTGTTGTTTTCTCTCTCATACATGCCTATCCATCTCCACAGTATTTTGTCCCTAGTCAGCGGGGTTGAATATCGCTTGGAGTCTCTCTCTGCCTGCCTTATAGCGCCTCCAAATAATTAGACACAACGGATGATATTATTTGCATCCTTCCCCACCACTTCCTGGGCGTCCGATGTATTGTGGGGAGTGAGCGACCTTGATATAAGTCATTTGACAAAGTACACCACATGTCCTGGAGTAGGAACGATTCTTTCTTGGAACGAGCCCTAATATCAAAGCATGACAACCATGCAATACACCACCTGGCGACGGATGAGCGGGAGAGGCTTTTTTTTTTTTTTTTT
>JOMC01000012.1:0-12345 GCA_000812125.1 Aspergillus ustus
CCCCCCCCCCCCCCCCACACCACGCCACGCCAAACTAACGCACCCACCGCTCCAGAGCCCTCGAAGTCGAAGAATGGCGCCTCCTCCACCGCACCGCCCTCTGCGACTGCCACGAGCGACTCACCCCATTCGCCAACATCTTCTACACAATCCTAATCAGCTACGGCTACTCGGGATTCGGCGTCATCGCCCACATGTTGATTGAGAGGTGGAGACCTTCTTCCTACCCCTCCGTGGACTCGTCCTCCTCCTCCTCCCCGCCCTGTATGTTCCCGCCCCTATGCTCTATCTACGGGACCGCTGCAGGAAGCACGGGCACGGTCACGGTCACGCCCACCGACAACCTGATCCTCGCGTACGCAGTCCGAGATATCATCGTGTCATGGTCCATTTTTATCCTTTCGTCGACGGCGTTTCGGCGGCCGCTTGCGTATGCGTTTTTGTTTACGGGGTGCCGTGCGTTTCTCTGGGAGGGGTGGGTACGGTTTTGCAATTGGATTGTGATGGCCGTTACGTGATGGGACTGGGACAAGAGAGAGACAGGGATGATGATTGGGGGGGATGGCCAATGGGTGGTCTTGATTGAAGCAAGATGGACAGGTGGTATGGGGGTGGGGTATGCTGGTGTTCCACGGGGAAATATTCGAATGGGTTTGTTGGTTAGAATGTTGGTAGAGGTTGCTAATAGTGATATTACCTGGTGATTGCACGCAGAACAAGGGCTCTCTCTCTCCACCGCACGACCTGTAGTATCCAGTGCACTGCAAGTCTGGTTCCAATGTTCCGTTGGTAGTTCCTCCTTAGGCTAGGAGTCTGGACGACCTCGAGCTGTCCGCCCTATAGATTGAAGACTTGTTTGCGACGTAAGTTCATGTCAAGTTAGTAGACCAGCCTTGCCAAACTCCCAAGTTAGCCCCGTTCAGCGTTGAGTGTGGACTTGCAGCAACTAGCACACCACTGCAGGAATGCTCTTTGCCGACTGTTCATGGGGAAGGAACCACCTCGCGTGCTCCTTCCTTGGCGGTTGCATCGTCGTAACGAGCAATATCGGCATCGGGTCCAGTGTCAGTCGCACTTCTTGCCCCAAGCAGTTTTCAGACAGGTGGTCTATTCCGTCACTAGCCTTTCTTCTGCTACCAAGTCTTGTATATTTGGAGGAGGAATGAGAAATTACTTGGTGAGGCGGAGGATAGTTGTATACCCGGCTCTATGAAAGCGTTCAACATGGGTACCACCTGCTCAGTTTATGTCTCTGCCGAGAGAAGCCGCTGATAGGCCGCCACAGGGATCAGTGTAGGCGCCAGTCCCCCGCCAGCCTCTTCCCTTCCCCTCCAGCTTCCTCTTCCTCCTTCCTGAACCTCATTCTCTTTCCGTCCGCAACCCTTCCCCTGCATCTCAATGACTGCAACCAAACCAACATGGACCGACTCCCAGTCGAGCTGATCCATCTAATCGCCCAATCTCTCAACACTCCAGCACGCGCCGCATTGGCTTGCGTTTCTCGGCGCTACTATGGCATCCTACTACGACACTTGTATACCCACGTGTATTTCGATGGCTACCCCCCCTGCAGGTTCGGCTTTTTCCAAACAATCATTCGACGGCCCGAACTTGCCCAGTCTGTGCAGTCGCTCCACCTCCAAGGCTGGCAGACCGAAGACGACGTGGTATATCATGCACGGGGATATACCCGGCAGCTCCAAGTCACTTTGGACGTCGACCTGTTCAAGAAGGTGGTGCGCGAGGACCCGATATTTGAACGGGAGGCCGACCTGTGGGACCGGGGGTTGGAGATGTTCAACGAAGACGCCTTTGTCGCGCTTTCGATGCCACGTTTCAAGAATCTGAGGCGGCTCGCAATCATCTATCCGTTCGGCTGTGAGCTCTTTGAGCGCGTCGTTAGGTCGGGAGAAGGAGAACAAACCCCGAACGACGGACATCACAGCGTGGTGAATCTATTCCCCAAGCTAGAGGAACTGTATTTCAGCTGGTACGACACGGAAAACGGGATCAACGTCCGCAGAGCAACGCCCTTCTTCTCGATCCCTTCGTTGCGCAAAGTAAGCGGAGGCCCGATCCACGGCGGCGCCGCCAAACAGCCCGACACCAGAGGCCGGATCTCCAACGTGACAGAAATCGACCTCCACAACAGCAGCGTGTCTGAGGGGTTGGCGGCCTGGCTCAACCTGTGTCGCGGCCTGAAATCGTTTCGATATGACCACGGAACCGACATCACCTATGACAACGACTTCATCCCTGGCGGCTTCGGCACCACGCTCGCGGCGCATGCGCACACGCTCGAGCGCCTCTGCCTCGATATTGAAATCGACATTGACTTCGAGGAGAATCTGTGGCTTGGATCGCTGGCAGCGTATACCGCGCTGAAGATCCTCTGTATCTCCGCTTGCGTCCTGCTCAGCGACGCCGAGATCGAAGCTCCGGCAAACGGGCGGACCCGCACCCTCGCAGAGACCGTCCCTCCATCCCTCGAGGTACTCGTCGTTGCAGGCTGCGCCGAGTTTCATTCCGCCTGGCTCCCAGTCCAGGTGGAGGATATGCTGCGGAACAAGCGCTGTCCCGGGTTAAAGCGGCTGGTCATAGAGACCTGGTCGAGTACCAAGTGGGAGGACAAATTGGATGGGGTGCGTCGGCTCTGTAAGGAGGGTGGGATTGTGCTGCGATTCCACTGTCAGAGTTTCTTGGATTCAATCTGGCCGTCTTATTCGCCGTACGGGGTCGAGCCCGTGGACGAGGAGTGGCATTCTGATGGAGACCAGGATGCGCCGCCGATTGTTCTTTAGTTTGGTAGAATTGTTGAATTGTAATGAGCGTGGGTATGACGGGAATGAAGAGTATGTTTTATACCGAGTGTAGATACTTTTCCTGGAATGAAATCACAGCAGAACCGTGCGATGGATCACGGATTACTCCCTCTCCACAGGCCACTGTATAACCCCAACTGCAAATTCGAGGCCCTACCAGTCCCCGTTTCTCTTCATGAGGTCTCTTCTTGCTCAATCCTATTCCACCATCTCATCTCATCCGATGGTCCGTCCACGCCAGCCCAATCCAACAATCCCCCCACGCAGCCTACCAGATTACAAGAAGGTCGTAGAAGCGGGCTGGGATCCCCTCGTCCACGCTTAACATGCCCCCCCTCCGATCCTGACAGAACAGTTTAATGCGTGGCTACCCGTCATTCCCAGCGCACTCGTTCCATTGCTTGTTTAATGATTCTCGCGGGTCAAATGATTTTGATGCGCTTCATGCCTACTGTAGAGAATCGCCCTATGAGTCTGTTGATGTTGCTCATAGTGAGTACGCGGCCAAGCAAAGCAGGGCATCATCGGGGCATTGAAGCTGGCGAAAATCCTCTCGAGATGAAGACTTGCCCCCTCCCCCCAATACCGTACAGGACAATTGGACTATAGCGAGAGGTAGAACCAGAGCTCGAGGATAATGGATTTTCGGGTTCTATATGTACTGTTTCTGTGAAAGCACTTACCAGCAAACACCACCTAAACAAGCCGACAGGGTTCCGTCTCACACAGCACAGTAGCGAAAGTCCACCACCATGTGCAAACCCTCCATCGCTGGGATATGGATCCAAATGGCCTGGTAGAACTATCCGAATCGTTCGGCCGTCTCTACCCCGAATCCCAAGCCAAGCGCGGGGAAAATACGGGGTTACTGGAGGCAAATCGGGTAAATTCTTACAGGAGGAAAAATAGCTCATTCTTGTACATACATGCATATCTCGCTCGGATGTATGGAACTCGATATTTTGCTAGTAGTTCACCCGGATGCGCGTGAACGTATGAGTATCGGCCGCCGCCTTGGTAGGTCTATTTAAGGAGCTACGTCTCACAACCAAGCTTGAATTCTCCCAGCAAGATCAGAGTTTATTACCTCGAATCGCAGCAAACATGCACATCTTCAGCACCACCCTTTGGCGCTCCTGTTTAACCCTCCTCCTCATCACCTTAGCAAGCCCGTCAAGCGCAACGGTCTCAGTATCCTCCCACAAGGGCCAGAGAACCTGCACCGTGAAACCTTTAGGCAACCAGAAAAACGACGTCCCCAACATCCTGCACGCCTTCCGCAAATGCAACCACGGCGGCCGGATCATCTTCCCGGAGGGCGAAACATACTGGATCGCAGAGCGCCTTAATCCCCACGTCCGGGACATCACCATCGACTGGAAGGGCACATGGTTATTCTCTGATAACCTGACCTACTGGCGCGAGAACGCGTACCCGATTGAGTTCCAGAAGCACGCGGCTGGGTTTGTGCTCTCGGGCAGTGGGATCACGATCGATGGGTATGGGTCCGGGGGGATAAATGGGAATGGGGATGTGTGGTATATTGATGAGAAGGGGGTTACGAAGATCGGGAGGCCGATGGTACAATAATCCTTCCTCTCTTATTTCCCTTGTTCTATCTATATATGTTCCCCTGGGAACACCTGCTGACATATATGTTCTGTTCTGTTTCCTGTGCAGCCCTTCGTCTTCTGGAACGTCACAAACGTGCACGTCTCCAACTTCGCCATCGACCAGCCGCAGCTCTGGTCCATCAACATCATGAACGGGACGGATATGGCCTTCCGCAACATCCGAGTGACAGTGAACGAAACCTCTGCGCCGGCAGGCGCGAACTGGGCGCAGAATACGGATGGGTTTGGTACGCCCACCTCCCTTTTTTTTTCACAAATCAAGCTAGATATTTGATAGCAGGCGTAATGTGATACGGACTAGAGTAGATACTAACAGTATGTATGTCTGGCAGACACGATGGACGCGACCAACATCCGTCTGCACAATTTCACCTTCACGGGTGGGGACGACTGCATCGCGATCAAGCCGCGCTCGTACAACATCCACATCTCGGACGTGACGTGTAATGGCGGGAACGGGGTTGCGATTGGGAGTTTGGGACAGTATCTCGAGGACTCGAGCGTCGAGGATGTGGTTCTCGAGAACGTTCGCGTACGTTTACTCCGCTCCGCTCCACTCCACTCCCCGTTCCCTTAGGCGTCTACTCGAAGACCAAAGTCTACTGCTGATATCCTCTGTCTCGTCTAGACCCTAAATACCCGCTACGGCACATACATAAAAACCTGGATGGGCGTCCTCGTCGCACAGGATAACTACGAATCAGACTACAAGCCTCGCGGCGGCGGCTGGGGCCGCGTACGAAACATCACATTCGCCAACTTCGACGTGAGCGGGTCCGCGCGTGGGATGCTGATCACGCAGGATAACGGGAACAATGGGTCGACGGCGGTGAAGGGGACGAGCAAGATGGAGATTTCGGATATCTTGTTTCAGAATTATACCGGTGTGCTGGGGGCGAGTAGTAACGCCGTGAGTGTGTCGTGTAGTGCGGTGAATCCGTGCTTTGGGATTGAGTTTCGCGATATGGGGTTTGTGGATCGCGAGGGGGATGCTCCGAGGGGGAGTTGTAAGTGGGTTGCGGAGGGGGGTGTCAGTGGGTTGGCGGGGTGTTGAGCACGATCGAGATATTTCTAAGGGGAGGTGATGAGGGTGTGATGGGAATGAATTAGGATTATATTATAGGAGTTGGTGACTAACTATTCGTATAACGTGCATGAGGGTATGGGTATAGCAAAGGGTATAGTATAGTTAATGGGTATCATGATCAACCAAGATTAAGCAAGCTTGGCAGACGAGCTGTTGGGCAACACACCGGCAGCGGAGGCTTCAATATCATCCTGGCGAGGCGTGATCGTCCCCTCGGTGCCGTCCGGGCTCTTCTTGCGAAGCCCGGTAAGCGTAATCGGGTCGTTCTTGAGGAGGTACATGTACCAGTAGTATGTGGCTGCACGTATATACCATTAGCCTGACGCCCATCCAGGTCAAATACAAGAGCATGGATAGCAAACTTACCAACAAACAGTCCACCCCCAACGATATTCCCGAGCAGAGTGGGGATAATACCCTTCCAGATGTACAGCCCGACCGAGATACCGGGGGCATTCAGCCAGATGGCCATGGGGATGAAGGTCATGTTCGCGACAACGTGGTCGAAGCCGAGCGAGACGAAGGCGTAGATGGGGAGCCAGATGCCGATGATCTTCGAGGCCATGTCGCGGCCCTGCAGGGCGAGGAAGCACGCCAGACAGACGAGCCAGTTGCAGCCGATGCCGCGCAGGAAGATGTTGTGGAAGTCGGGCGTCACTTGTTTCTTCGTTGCGAAGCTGATTGCCGCGGAGCGGTAGGGGTCTGCGCTGAAGACTTCGCCGTCTGGGGTGGGATTGTTAGTTACAAGGTATGAGGTTTGGTATGGGGTATGTATGGGGAGGCGGGGTGTGGGAGGCGCAGGTAGGAGGTAGGAGGAGGTACGTACAGCCGAAGATGATGGCGACAACGAATAAGGAACCGGCGAGGTTACCCCAGAATGTGACGAACCAGTGGAGGAGCATGCGGTACCAGGACAGGCTGCGATTGAGAGCTGCGAGGGTGGTGAACTACACCAGTTAGTTAGCCTTGGCCACACAGAAGAAGAGTTTCAGAACTAACCATGAATGAACCGGTGCAGAGATCAGCGCCAGTTAGGATGATCAAGGCCAACCCGTAAGGGAAGACCAGGGCACTGATCGTGCGCATCAGACCGGGCGCATTCTCCTGGAACCAGGGACTGCTGTTGGTGCTCAGGACGGTTCCGCAGGCGAACGCCAAGAGACAGCCAGCAGAGAATGCGCTAAAGAAGACCTTGTCGAGGCGCATGTTGCCCTTGACGTGCCCGGCGCGGGAGACAAAGTCCGTCACCTCGGCGGGTGTGTAAGCGTCGATAGAGGTAGGCATGGTGCTGGTGATGGGATTGCGATTGCAACTGCGACTGCGATGATTGAAAGCCCTGCAGAATCAGTCCTGGAGATCCTGGTGCAGGAGGAGCAAGTTTTATAACCTGCGTCGCGCGAGTACTAGTATACTGTAGGATCATCTCGGAGCGAATCGGAGGACAGGGCTCCTTATCTGGATCGTCAATATAAACTCAGCCCAACTGAGTCGAGCATGGCACCATGGCCAAGCAAAAGCAATAGTCAAGGAACGAATGGCAGCAGCAGGCCCATCGGAAGCCAGTTCCAGGCCGAGTTCGGCTGTCCCAAAGGATGCTGGAGCAAGGATGTGCTTATCGCGTCTCCGCGGAGAAACCAAACCCAAGACTAATGGCGCCTGATAAGGATCACAGCTCCAGAGCTCAGACCTGCAGTCCCTCTCGATCGGGTTCGACATCTAACTGCATACTCCCATTCCCTGGAACTTCTCTGGAGCCATTGACCTGGGATCGTCGCTAAAATGAGCTGGAGAGGGCTTATTCGTCGAGATATGGGGCGATCTTCGCCTTGCCTTGAATTCTAGTCCTGCTGTGCTCCGTGCTCGCGCTGTAGCCGCTTTCGCTGCTGGATGCGAGGGGAAAGCTTGTTGGTGAGAAGCTTTTCGTGTTGGACGATAGGCTGGCCAAGTGATGCAGATGATGCCTTTGGCGATGATGGCTGACGCCCCCCTGAGATGACTGGACGCCTTTTGCTTGGGAGGAGCGATTAAGCTTGCCAGCCGCCGCGGGGGCGCGATGCGGTATGTCTGTGCTTAGATTCACGTCTTCACACGACTAACAGCGTTGGACATAGTACTATCTCGATGCGACAGGGGTTCGCTTCTTACTTTCCCCTGCTGTGAAGCCAGACCATCTCGCACACTCGAAAGCGGGCATCGCACTCCATCGGAATCGACGTCCCCATCCTGTCCAGTCCGGCGGTACTCGGTAGCCTGCGCAGACAATCCACTGGGGAACAGGATGGATCTGCACGGAGCACTCTGTCCCTTGATCGAGATATCGAGCACAAAAGGGGGCGTGCTTATTGGCCGGTTTTCGTTATCAGTGCCAGCGCGATGGTTAAAGTTTTTATCAGTGCAGTCGTCACGATCCACTTGGTCGCCGATTGTGGATGCTGCTGATGACAATTATCTTTCTTCACATATGCCGTCCCCCCGATAATGATGATTTACGAAGCTGGTTGACGAAGAAGATGGATGGATGATGGATGTGATGATTCGGTTTGAGTGCGCTCGAAGCTCGCAGAGATAAGCCCTCTGTGCGCCCCCTGATTGGCCAACCACGATTACCGCGGCCTGAGGCGCTTAAACTCGCAAATGCTTGGCAATAGCTGCGACCGCTTACTAATCCCATCGCGACTGAGTCGCGGAATTATGGTGAATATGCGGAGTACAACGCCTCGTCTGGCCAGGCTAAGTGATTTGCTTATGTTAATCTTGGCTGACCTTCAATCTAGATATTAAGCGCGATTAACTTCTCTGTATATGAGAAGGTTTTTACTAGACTCACTCTTTATGTAGCTTCTTATATTACGTAGCAACCCCCACCAGTAGGCACTCATAATGTTGGTTTGGGGGAAAGGCTGTGATTCCCCAAGAAATATATATTCTCGCCATAGAGTATACCAGCAGCAAGCAAAGGTTTTCAAAGAACCAACAGCCCTAGTGTTATGGCTCCCAAACATCCCTTTCCTTTTGAAATCAACCACTCTAATATTGTCTGCATTTCGCGGAGGCAGAAGAATATTTCCAGAGTGTGTACAGGACACGGTTATACTTTGCATCGATCCCACATGTACAACTAACAGGGCACGGAGGTCTGGAGAGAAGTTGATGCCGGAGGATAAAATAGCTCCAGCTGGTGACCTTTACCAAATGAAGTAATATACACTAACCACCTGGGATTGGTTTTGTTTGTATTGAATTGTAGATACTCGACCTTCAGCTGGATCCCACCAGCGAGATAATCTGGACTCGGAGATGGTAGGCTTTTTCCCTATTGGCCACCTCCCAGATTGTAGAGTAGAGTCTGCTGAAATGGACGTACCAGAGCAGTACTGAAAAGAAGAGTAGAAAAGGCCCCAATTTGCCGCGAGGACCGTGAGAGGGATTCAGTACAGACAGTCTACAGCAAGATGTGCTCCCGTACCAGTCTGCAACCAGTGCCTGCGGCGCAGTCTGTCTTCGCTACATCGGTGAGCCGGTCGCCAAGGCACGCCGTGTCATCCTCGTCTTACATATGTATGTCCTCTACTTTTAGCCTTCTCACTACTAACATAGACACATATATGGCTCTGCATCCACTCCCTGCACCGCTATTTCCCCTTCATCTATCGCCTCATGTTTCGTGCCCCGACTGCGTCGACGCCTCTTTTGCTCGCCATGACCTTGGCCGGGTGCGTGGTACCTGGATCTGATCCACTGCTGCCGGATCGCGCACCGTCGTCTCTTGGTGGTCTACAGCTCGCGGTGGACTGCTTCGATCTCGCAGAGGATTTCATCTTTGGATTGTCACTCTTCACTGTCGCCGGTCGTCCTGATAGCGAGAAACAGACGACGGCTACACGCTCTGCGATCGAAACACTCATGGCCGCGGTCATCGTCGTCAGCTTTCTGATCGGTCGGAATGACAGCCAGATCCGCCGCAGGCTGCGGCGTCTGCGAATGCTCGCTTTGGCGGAGGCAGGGAGGGCCCTTGGCCTTTTTGAGCTTTCGCATCGTGACAATCCTCGGGATGATGATGATCATCATCAGGGTCAGGGTCACAGCGTATTATTCAGAATCCTATTCCCAGACTAGGGCTCAACGCACCTTCCGAGGGTCGTATTTAGGTACGACAAAGGAGGAGTAGGAATAAGACAAACGCAATGTTTGTGGTTTGCTCGATGTTCAGCCTCAGGGTAGGGAGCGCCAACCCCCAGTCTGCCAAGGTCGCGATTTCGGTGGCTTTTTCCGTGCAGGATTCCGGCACGCACTCATGTCAGATTCTCGAGGAAAGACGCGTCTGAAGAATGTCCGCCAATCCGAGCGGTTTCTACTCAGACGGGCTCCATTCCCGGAAATGCAGCCAATCGTATCCGAAACGACCATCGTGGAGCTGGAGGCGGGCCGGGGCGCGTTCAATAGGCTATCACAGCACGAAAGGGCCAATAATGGAGCCGCTAGGTTGCGGTCGACGTTTCGAAAGACGGTCAGAAACAGACTCGCTCAATGGGAGAGCGAGGATTGGGAATTGAAGTTGCACAGCTGACTTGGCTCCATGTTCAGACCCCCGCCCCCAAGAGTAGCTTATTAGGTACCGCCCTTCCGCTCCGTACTACCACGGACTTTCTCAACCACCCTGATCAGCTACCTATACGAGGATACCTCTCTCTTCGCTTCAGGTGCGGGGCATGTTGAGTCTTGCCCACTTTTGAGCTCCTCCTTCGACCCTGGGGACTTCTATGGGCTACAAAACCACGTTGTTTCCTTGTGGTAACTATCTAAAGAACACAAGCGTTTCACCGCAAAGAGTAGTATACTGCCTTGCTTGTTTTTTCTTTTTTTTTTTTCGGTTTTCCGCAAAGCTGCCTCACCATGGAACCTTTGCGAGTAGTCGCCGGCGTCAGTGGGGTGTGTGCGCATCTTCTCCTGTTTCGCGTTGGCGAGTGGGATTTGTACGCCCCCAGCATCGTTCTGGCATATGCGTCGGCGCTCATGATGCCCATCGGGCTCGAGTACGCAGGTTTGCTAAATCAGCTTACTGCACTGTCGGGAACTTCAATTGTCCAGTTACTAGGATTCCACATCCTGGGTCTCTACACTAGCATGATCTTTTACCGCGCGTTTTGGCATCGACTGTCGCACTTTCCAGGCCCATTCTGGGCGCGGCTGTCGAACCTTTACGTGACAACACTATCTGCCAGGAGCTTTCGCCTCTTTGAGGAGGTGGAAAAGCTTCATAAGCAATACGGGGACTATGTGCGCCTAGGTATTTTCTCTCTTTCTTTCTTTCTTTCACCCAGTTCTCCTCTCTAAATAATATAGACGGCTAAATTTTACTGAAGGTCCCACTGAGCTTTCCATTACTGATCCTCTCGCAATCAAGTCCCTTTACAGCAGCCAAGCAAAAGTCACCAAGGGGCCATGGTACACTGTTTTGGAGCCAAGAGTCTCTCTTCAAATGGTCCGTGACAAGAAAGAGCACGCTCGCAGAAGAAAAGTCTGGGATCAGGGTTTCAGTTCCAAAGGTGAGTGCAGGCGCACTTCCGACCAAAAAAAAAAAAGACAACTTCTAATCAGGCCCCGATGTTATGTATATATAGCCCTGCGGGATTATGAACCCCGTGTCTCGCGGTATACGGACCAACTGATTGGTGCCATTGGCAAAAATGCCGGTGCACCGATGAATGTCGCGGCCTGGTTCAACTACTACAGTTTCGACGTGATGGGCGATCTTGCCTTTGGCGCATCTTTCAACATGCTGGTTGACGGGAAGGACGCCTACATCCTCAAGAAATTGCACGCAGACATGAAGGGCATTGGCCTGTTCAGCCATCTGACCTGGCTGTTTCCCTTCTTTAAGCGCATTCCTTTTGTCAATTCGGAGTACCTCTATTTCTGGAAATGGATCGGGGAACGCGTTGCCGAGCGAAGAGAGGTGAGTTGAGCTGAGCTTGTGTTTTCCCTGTTTCAATCAGACTGGGTAGTGAGTTACTCACTCTTTGGGGATAGCATCACCCCGAGCGTCCGGACGTCTTTTCCTGGATTCTCAACGCCTACGAGGATGGGCCAAAAACTGAACAGGCTCACCTTGACCTACATGGCGATGCCTATCTTATTATAGTAGCAGGAAGGTCCGTACACACAGTCACATAGCCTACTTGCATTGCGCCGGTACAAGTTCAGCTCTAATGTTTCGATCTCTTTGTTGCATTGCAGTGACACGACCGCGGCGACATTGACGAACGTATTCTTCCATCTGGCAAACGACCAGTCGTTGCAAAGGAAGCTCCAGGATGAACTAGACTCTCTTCTCGCAGATCTCTCTCACGAACGCCTGACCAGCGTCAAGTTGCTCGAGGCGCTGATTAACGAAACCTTGCGAATGCATCCACCAGTGCCGTCTGGAACCCAACGGCTAACACCCCCGGAAGGGTTACATATTGGCGGGAAGTATATCCCAGGAGATGTCATGGTGTGTGTTCCCACACATGCTCTCTTTCGAGGTGAGTGAGCTAGAAACTTAATATGACCCCACGCCCATCATTGTCTCCACTTGAACACATCATTTACGCTATCTGTTCGATGCAATGCTAGATCCCCGTGTTTTCGGCCGCCCAGATGAGTTCATCCCCGAGAGGTGGCTCTCGCAGCCCGAGCTAGTCAAAGATCCGACAGCCTTTATTCCGTTTAACGCCGGTAAGCTAGCTAGCCACCTACCCACCTACCCCCCATTCCAGACACGATATACAGCTTAGGAAAAGGCGAGGGGGGGGGGGGGGGG